>JAWIIG010000203.1:0-39558 GCA_033557465.1 Ichthyophis bannanicus
GCTGCACGTTGAAATACTTGAAACGCCAATACGGTTGATGTGAAGACAGGCCTCCTTTGGAGGATCCCAGGTACCCTGGGTAGAGAGATCGTGTCAGTTGGGCTCTCCATCCCACCTGTTATGTCATCTGTTGTTTGGTGGCTTTGGATAGGGGTTGCTTAGTCACGGAGACCCCACCAGAAGGTTTTTCTGAGTTATGCCACCATTGGAGGGACGAAATAAGATGGCTTGAGTTTGTTTATTTGTCCGAACTTACAGCCGGAAGCCTGTGTCCACTGAGTTGACTAAAGTCCACTGGGCTGACTCGTATATGGAGGCAAGCATAAGGAACCCACATTCACGGTGGATGCATTTGAGGCCTACCAATTGTAGCACTTCCCTGGCAGTGTGAGACAAGGTTTTGAGTGCATCTGTTTTGGGAGCCTAGTTGTAACTATGCGAAGACAGTGGTTGCTTGCGGAAGGAAAGCCCTTTGTTCTGTCTGGGTAATCCAGATGAGGCCCTTATGAAACTCTAGGGACTGAGTGGGAGCAAGATTGTATTTTGGGAAGTTTATGACCAGTCCCCAATACTGAAGGATTCGCCTTGTCGCGAAACGGAGCAGAAGCTGGCTTCTGGCACTGTAGGATTTGCCTCGAATGAGCCAGTTGTCCCTAAGTAAGGGAAGAACCGGTATAACTCCCAGAGTGCGGGAAATGCTGCTACCAAACGCCATGCATTTTGTGAACACTCTTGGCGCAGAAGCCAGGCCAAAAGGGCAGAACCTTGTACTGTTATTGCTTTCCTTGAAACAGGAATCGGAGGACTTTCCCTGTGATTGGGATGGATGAGGAGCTGATATACGCAATCCTTGAGATTCTAGAGAACAAAGGACCCATCCCACTTTGAAGGTATGAAAGGCAGAGTTCCTATATAGCCCATTTTGAATTTCTCTCGGAATATTTGTTCAATTCATCTGAGGTCTAAAATGGGTCGGTGGCCTCCCTGTTTTTCTTTGACATAGCGAATTAGGTGGGAGTAGAACCCTGATTACCTGATGGGGAATGGGTACTTCCTCTATTCTGCTCCTTGATCGACAGGGAGCATGTGTTGACTGTCTTGACCTAAGAGCGTTGAGAGAGGTCTGAGAATGGAACTGTCCTTCAATTGTATGGAGGGGCATGCTCCTGAAAATGAAGCTTGTACCCCTTTTGTACAATGTCCAGAGGTCCAATTTTCTGCTGTTTATTTGGAACCATCTGTGGGCAAAATTACATAACCTGCCTAGAGATGGTCGAGGGATCTGGACCGTTCATGGGCAGGAAAGGCAAAGTTTCTCTAGAAACGGCGTCAAAGCCCCTGAGGAGGCTGAGCCTGCGTTTGAGCTGGCGGAAAGAGTTTTGCATCTTTTTGGCTGTTTTTTTGTTGTTGTCTAGGGTGTTTGTCTGCTGTTTGTCCCTTTTGGGCAGTCGGACCTGGACGGTGTCCCGGTTGGGTATAAGTAGGATAAAACGTCTTTTTCCTTATTGAGGATGTTTTTCCTTTCATGATCGGCTGTAATTTGGACAATCTAGCCAAAGTGCTATTGTCAGCATCCCCCACATTCACACTCACCAACCCCCCCTGGCCAAACACCTCAACCATCCAAACCCGCAAACATCCACAACCCCCCCCCCCCTACACAACAAGGGACAACAACCACATACCACACCCACCACGCCACATCCCCAACCCCCCCAACAGCAGAGCCCCCACTCTCCAATTTCATTAATAAATGCTCGCTCAGTCCGGAACCAAATACCACCATTCTCCAAGACCTAATCACAACCCAAAAAATGGACATCCTATTCATAACAGAAACCTGGCGTAACAGACACTGCCACGTTCTCATGAACCAACACACACCTAAACGGATACCGCCCCCAACACTGCGCCCGAACACAAACCAAAGGAGTCGGAGTTAGCCATCGTTAGCAGAGATACAAACCTCCACCTCAGGAACCATTGCATCAGAAACGACCAATGAAGCAGACATACTCACCCTCACCAATAAACACTTCTCACTATGCCTAGTCTAAACCGAACACCCATCCCAAGCACCGACCTAACCAAGGATTACTACAGCACATAATCTGAGAGCACCATCCTCCACACAAGAACAAATAATCCAAGGAGACTTCCAACCTCCCCCTCACGTCCAGGACCAGCAAGCAGAAACCTTCATCAACGCCATGGTCTAATGAACCTAACACAAATCAATACAAGAACCAACGCACAAAAAAGGAAATACATTGGACCTCATATTCCTAAATTCCCTTAACCACCACCTCATCCAAGAAGCCCGAAATCACACATGTAGGCCATGTTCAGCCCACCACCTCTGTCAGCATATCCCACTCCTACCACCAGACTAACAGCAAGGAGAACAAGCAACATAACAAGAAGATTTACAACCTTCAACAAGGAAGATTTTTTTGCACAACTCTACCTAAACCTTCAAACAAACTCCAACAATATTGATTACCTAATTCCACAACTGCAACACCAACCATCTCGCTCTGCATTCCAGCGCAACAACAAATAAGACCAAAACCAGGACCCCCTACACAAAAGCCCGATGGTTCACCCCCAACCTCCTGAAACCTAAAGACCAAACTCAGAAAGAGCCGAAGGAAGTAAATGGGTAATAACCAAGAAAGAAAAAGACAAAGCAAACTACATGTGCGAACTAGATGCATACCACTCAGAAACAGACAAAGCAAAAAAGGCCGTCCCTTCGAAGATCATACACACATCATAAACAAACCACGAGAACTCTTTGTAGATTGTCAAAACCTGACCAAAACGCCCAACAACTCCGACCAACTACCAAACCGTCCCGCCAGAATTACTATCGCACAATACCGTAGCTTCAACAACCACAAAATCCACAATTGACCCCATAGACAACAATAACAAAACCACACCACCCCCCACCACACAACAGAGACGGGAGCACATTTGAACCCTCACAAAAGAGCAAATTATCCATCCACCATCTCCCGCCTGAATACCACACCTCTCCACTAGACCCCTGCCCTACAGAATTGATGAAGAAAACCAAGAAGACCTGAGCACACCATTAACCCCACATCATTAATGATCCCCTCAGCCAATGAATGGCATGCCAGACCTCCTCAAAACCTTCAATCATCCGAACCAGACAACCCTAGAAAAAAAACACAACCTGGATCCCCTCATTACCCAGCCGTCTCCTACAGGATACCTCATAGCAATTCCCCTTCCCGTTTTGCTACGGGCCGGCCAAAATCATGTGAGAAGATAGTCCAGCAACATCTCCAAGAACATTTAGATAAAGAACCGAACAACATACTGGAACCCGGAAACAACAAACACTGAAGGCGTATATCCGTCCGCCACTAATCAAACAGAGGAATCACGTAGTCGATAAAGACCACTCATAGACATCAAACTAATTAACAGGGGAACACCCTCATCATAGGAACTCACTGCAACCGGAACACTCCTGGTTAGAGACCGCCGAATGATCTATCCTAGACATATCACGACCAGCCTTTGACACCATCTACCCACAACATCCTCATACACAGACCTAATCAAGAAATTGGCATCACAGATACGCGTCCTCCAGTGTTTTCACTCCCTACCGTAAAAACAGCCAAACATATACAAGCAACTGATATTCCGCGACGAAACATATCAACCTCACCCCCCTTCCAACAAGACACCAGGGAGTACCGCCCCAAGGATCCACACTAAATCTGCCCAGAATGCTCTTCCAACATATACCTGCAGACCACACTACTGCTCAATCATGAAAAGACTGGCAGTCCCAACAACATTAACTATCACATTTATGAGGATGAGCCTACATGCTCTAGGCCGCCAAAGTCTACAACCACAAACCGCAACAAAATGAAAACATTATCCGAAAACAATGCTTCACAGAAGTATCCAGCTGGCTACACAAGCAACCTCCTATCCATCAACATAAAGAAAACTGAAAGTCCCCTCATAGTAACAAAGTACCCGGATTCCCACACAAAGCTCACCTTCAACCACTTCAACAGTGGGAACCACGCAAATACACATACAACCCGCACATTGAGAGAGTAATCTATGAATCATCCTAGACCAACAGCCCAACCCCCCCCCCCTCACAACGTCCAGCAAAAATCAAACATTCAAAAAACCACCGGTAACAATATTCCACAAAAAAAGCTAGAACAGTACAGGACGCGACTCAGAAGAACCTCTCATCTTGAACCACAGGACTTCCCGAACAGTGATGCAAGCCCAATGCACAACTCCCCCACCTGGAAGGGGGAGAAGGGGGACAGACGAGGGGAGGGGGGATGGACTACTACTGTCAATATAATGTACCATGGACTTTCCAGCCACCCACCACCAACCTCACTTCGAACTGACCTTAAATACCACAGCAAGGATTATCCAGAAAGCAAGAAACGAGACAGCATCGACCCCCAGTCCTGAGGGAGCTAACACATACTCCCCCTAGAAGCAAGAATCAACATACAAAGCACAACCCTACTTACCCACAAAGCGTCCTCTAACCAAACTCCAGACTTCCCAGCTCCGCACACTACTGCCCCGGCCATGGCCCAGAACAGAACAACCAGAACCAAACCCACCAGCAACTCCTCTCACCATCCCGCCACAGACGAACCAAATGCAATCAAAGGGCCTTGCAACAGAGCCTTCGAACTATATGCAAACCAACCCTCTGTAACTCTCCTAGCCAAGTCCACATCAGAATCAACGGAGACCCCTTGATAATTCAGGAAACAACTACAACCAACCTATTCCCAAGAATACCTTGGATCAGAAACCACACCACACCACTAACTACCCCTGTACACCGCGCCCCCCCCACTCATCCCCGGTAAACATATGTTCTAAAGAGACTGTATCCACACAGCCTATGTCTGTTGGTCCCCAAATATCTGTTATAATCAAATTAATGTGTAGCCACCTGGTGATGGCCCCAACCCCAGAAGTTGATTATTGTTCCACCCTCCCCCTTTATGTTACACCGCTTTGGCCCCGTGAACAAAGCGGGATAGAAATACAGCTAAATAACTAAAAATAAATAAAATCTATCTCATGAGCCTTCTTCCTGCCAATTCATGCCAAAGAGATTTTCTCCTGTGCAAGGAATGTGTACTCCTAATTTATCCTGTACCGAAATTTCCAAGTCAGATGCCTGAAGCCAGGCAATCCGACTTAGCAGACCAATGGTCCAATAGCAGATGTTCTGCTTATAGCCCGTCAAAACAAACAAGTCCACACCAGGCTGCACAATTTACAAACTTGGGAAACATCCTGAGCATGTTTTAGTAGAGTAAGATAGTCCTTAGCCTTTTTATCATGACATGGAACTGAGGGGGCTCATAAGCTCCAAGCCCTCCTGTGAACTCTTTAATGAACATTCCGCTATCCCAGATATAGGAAGCTGATCCTAGCTGAGAGCATGGAAGCTTGGAAGCATCGACGTTCCAAAGGCATCCCCGATAGTCCTTACATCCATGACTCTGGATGCTTGGCTTGCATGTCTATTCGCTACTTTTCATCTTCTCATGGCTGATTACCACCACCCTTGAATGGTTGTGGTAATGGAATTTTTTGAAAGCCTGACAAGGTGGACCGCGATCCATGGTATCGAGTCTTTCGAGAATGAGTAGATGTGGTTAAAGGTGTGTTCCCACATCCTTAGCATAAGATTATGCAAGATCTCATGAAAAGGCAGAGTAGCTGCCCTCTTTGGGAGCCTTAGAGTATTGGAGAATTTCCAACTCCTTTGGTCCTAGGCTCTTTTTCAGGACTACTGTGATGGAAAAGCCTCGGGCCACATCACGGATAAAGTCCTGAAATGACATATCCATCTGGTGGAGACATTCTGTCGCTGGAGGAGAAGAGGAATCCTCGTGGAAAAGTACTCTTGTATATGTGCAGAGTCTTCGGAGTCTTCAGACTCATCTAGATGATTCAAAATACCATCCGATCCCAGTAAATACCTTTCCAAAGCACGTTACCGGTATCGATCAAAGTCGGTATCGTTTTGTTCCGGTACGCGATCGATATCCGATGCCGGGCGGGAGAGGGACCTGACACATGACTCGGTATGGGGTGGCATACCTCGCCGATGTTAAATGCAGTGGCGGTACTCTGGTTTCTGGTACCGGTATCAGTTGAGGTGTCTGAAGTGGTATCAAACGGTTAACCAGAAAGCACCCATGAGAAGAGGCGCCAAGACTACTGCGTTCAAGTAGCAAGGAATCTCTCGTCCGTCATCGACGCTGCTGATGCTTGGGTGTGTCGGTACTGGTAGAAAGTGGACACCAATTTCCAGAGCAATGGCGCCAGTAGTGTCTGCCGATGTTGAGGCCATCGAGAACTCCTGGAACCCCATTAGTGCTTTTGTAAGCCGAAGCCGTCGGGCCGCCAGGGGCAGTTTTTGCCGGTGAAATTCCTCAAGGGCAACCCCAGATGGGCATCTCGATACTTAGAA
Source organism: Ichthyophis bannanicus (assembly GCA_033557465.1). NCBI lineage: Eukaryota > Metazoa > Chordata > Amphibia > Gymnophiona > Ichthyophiidae > Ichthyophis > Ichthyophis bannanicus. The sequence goes on from JAWIIG010000203.1 coordinate 6,530, forward strand.
GGGATAGATCTACCCTTTGAGGACCGGCTAGATTTATTTTTAGTTTACCTGAGATCCCTGGGAGGAAGATGAAAGACCTGGAGGACTGTCGATGTAAAGATGCCCGCGTCTGAGGGAAAAAGGGTGCTAAGTTTAATCACTGGGTTCTGCCAGCCCCTTTTTGACATCATTTCCATAGAGAGGCACTCTGAAATAGAGTGGTCAGGACCTAAACATTTGAAGGACAACCAATCATGGGTGTCGTTGACGGAAATGGGTACCGCCACATTTAAACATTTCTTAAAACTTGAATTAGCGTTTTTTCCATTTTTAAGGAAAAAATTGGGCCTACTGGCCCAAAATGCGCCTAGCACCAAGGTAAAAAAAGTTTCATAAAGTAAAACACCTCAGCATTTCTCCTTTCCGCGAGCTGAAAAAAAGGAAAGAACCGTGTGGACCGTATGGAGTCGAGGAAAGGCAGATGCCTAACCACAAAAGCAAAGATTAAAGAACCAAAATTTTTCTTCGGTGACAGGTTATGTGAACCTGTCGGCTCCCCGCGGAAAGACCAAGAACTGGAGAGGGACACGTTTGGAAAAGGTGGGAAGGCGCACACAGGCGCTGTGGGATGCTCCCAAAAGCTTTCCTGTTGGACGCTAGGGAGCGTTCCCCGCGCAGGTCTTCCGTATGGTGCCGATGATACCGCAATATGTGGAAGACTACAAACATTGCCCTGCTTTGTTCCCTGGAGATTACTTTGAAAGAAAGGGCGTATTTTAGTCACCAAAACTCCCCTTGGATGTCCTATTTTACCACTGTACCAAAGAGCCGCAAGAATTTAACCTCTCCTCCAGATCGCCCGTACCTGTGGCTGGTAATAGATCAATCCTTGGAACAATTTGTCCTACTTTTGTTGAACCAAATTTTAAATCCATGGCTGGCCCACCAAGCAAATCCTTGCATTTCAAGATACAACACAAATGCTTACCACTTTGTCCTCACTCCCAGGGAATCGCGACAAAATCTTACTAGTAATATTTGACTATTAAGTCATTACAAATATCGACCAACATGAAGCATTTGATACAATTATTATTATTCCAGTTTGGGTCACTTGGTTACTTCACCTTTTAGTATGGCACAGCCTATATTGTATTTTTGACCTAGTTCAATTTTTATGTATGTTGATTATTATGGACTTTTTATCATTCTATTATTCTTTTTATAATGCTTCTTCGCTTCCTACTACCACTTGCTTTAATGATCTTCTCAACATGTTTTATATCTATATATACATATTATATGAGTTTCATCTACAATATACAATCATCAGGCTTATTCCGTCCCACACGTAGATCTCCTCTTTACGTCCCTGGACGTACAGAGGGGATCATGATTTCTGATCTTGTTGGGCACTTCGGAGGTGGAAATAACTTCCCCTCACAAGTCGCTAGCCCTGGATGTACAGGCTGACATTAGCATCAGTTGCTTTGTACTTCCAGGACTGGCAACCGCCCAGACTCCTGCCACACCGAGCCGCCCCTTCCCCCCGCACAACTGGCAGGGATGTTAGAGGTGGTCGGGGGAAGGCAATGAATAGCAGGGGATGGACATCGCCATCCCGCTATTCATGGCACAGAATCGTCCCTATTATGTTTTCTTTTTTTTTAATTTATATTTTTTATTGAGATTTAAGAGTATAATACAAAACAAACACAGTACAATGCTCCATCATGCACAACAACCTAAAAGCATCTCAGATTTGGGCTAAGCCCATTACATATATGGGAGGGTCCAAGCAGAAAGCACTACAAAATAAACCTACAACATTGCAAATGAGAAGGTAACAGGATTTGTTCACACCAATTTCGCAGCCACTACATTACCACCCCAAAAACCACCATCCAGCAGGTATCTAAGGCAAAAGTGAAACACTCAATCAACTAGCACTAGTCATTTTATATCCTGCTCGCTAAGCCTGAAAAATCAAAGCTAACAAGTATGATGAAAGTTCAAAAAATTATATAATCTTTCTTCCATAAATTTCACCCGACATTTCCGTGGATACTTTTTTAAAAAAAAAGGTCATGCCCCAAACTGTAACGGCCCTTTGCTTTGCTTCAGTTGCAGAAATCCCCCTTCCCGAACTAATTGAGTCCTCACAGATTATATCTTATTTATAATTATTTATTTAACATTTCTTCCTATATACCGCGGCTAAATTACAATGCACCCTCGGCGTGTGTACATCGAACAAAACATACTCCTATGCATACAAGCAACATATGAGGTTTTACAATAGAACAGGAAAAAAACCTAGGATCACCGGGGTAACTATTTACAGGGTAAAACTATTTACTATATACCACACACCCCTAGCGACCATGGAAGGGAGTCACGCAGCGCTTTAAAGAAGGTAACCTAAAACTCTCTCGCCTATCACTGGATAGTCTGGAAAGAGGCCACCATGGTTGTCCCTATTGGTAGTCTTCCCTCAAGAGCTATGATCCTCCTGGAGAGTAGTTACATCACCCTCCGTGATATCTGGAGAGGAGAACCTCCCAATATAGTCTTTATAGAATAAGTCACATATTAAAAGCATTTATATAGACTGGTAATCTAAGTCCCCTCCAAATGTAAACATTTAAATTCAAATAACTCTTTTTAACATCCCTCCTGAGCGAGATCCTACTACCATAAGGAAAATTGACAAACCTAAGATTTCCATAACTTTAGATAATTTTCCAACCTCTCCACCTTATTTTTCAATAACAATTTATAGTCGTGTTCAGGCCCTCTAGACTTTTGAAATTTTCCCCTTAGCATCATTAATAAAACCCTCGTGGGCCCTCAACTCCTCCTTCAGGGAGTCCAACTTAACCACAGCTTCTCCCAAAAATTTACAACAATTGAGTAAGTCAGCCAGATAAAGTGACCTCGAAAGCCATCAAACGCATTACATTTCTATTTTTTAATTTTGCTTTTATATAATGTTAATAGTTATATATAATGGTTTTTGTATTTATATTTATAAATGTGTTTATCTGGTGGTGTTGAATTTATGACTTAGGTATATGTTTTATATTTGTAGGCTACACCCCTGATGAAGGAGTTTTATCTTATTCCTACACCTCACTCCGGTTTTGGACAACTATTTTTCTTTCTATAATTATTTTCTCTTACCTAGAAGTATGTCTGGCAATTCTGACAGTAAACATCCAAGCCAAAGGGTAAGCTTCACCAACAGAATAAATATAGGTAGTCCTCTCCACCTTTAGAGATTTCAACAATGTCCTCCTACCTTTCGGGGTGCCACGTACGGTTTCAGTGACAGATGGTTTGGGGAGTCCCAAGTCCTCGGCTACCATGACATTTTCCACTCCTAGTCTAGCTCATCAGGAATCGTGGAAGAAACATGGCTTCACGCTGTGTATGTGGTCAGTATTTGCCAGTCACCTTAATTAAAGAATAAAATTATTTCACAAGTATTGTTCAACTGACAGGGGCTTCCAAGTCCAAATATTCTGTCTGGGCCACTAACAAGTTGCAGAGCACCCCTTTTTATAGCCTTCTCAATTTTGGTTTACTATGGATTTCAAAGTTTAAAGATTTTGATTTGCCATACGACCCATCAAGGCTGGCATTCTGAAAACGAATAGCGAGGTTACACATCCAACCCTCCTCGTACCCAGAGCACGATTCCGATCCAATCACTCCCCGCACATACACAGCAGTTTTGTGCGGGGAGCGCTGAGACTGGCCAGGAGGGGGCTGCAACGGAGGTGGAGCAGAGAAGTGGCTAGCTATCAGAATTTAGAGGGCCTATTCAGATCAAGCCCCTGTACAGCCCCCGGCACTCAGCTGCATGCCCGGCTTATTCCACCCCGAAGGTGGAATAAGTCCCGGGTGCCCCCCTACAGCGCGCGTCACCACTCCCTCACAAAATCACAGGCATCTGGCCATGCTGTGCCTCTACAGCCACCAATCCAGGCCCATAGGGGGCCTCCAGAAGTGGCAGGATCGACAGTCATGCAGGAGCAGACTTAGCCTATGGCATTTCCGAGCCATCATATAGATTGCTTAGTTGCCCATGGCGCCGAGGATGCCACTGCTCCCCGCGTGCTCCAGCAGTGGTGGTTTTCTTAGTGGTCATAAGGGCAGCTCCCCATATGCCGATCTCCTCAGCATAATGTAAAGCACCTAAATGTCCTATGTCCCCAATTCTGGCCATTGTGGGTACGTCCGGGTTCCATGGTTGGCAGAATCAGGTCCATCTCCCACCTGTTTCGGCTTTTGCCTGGCCAATGCTTGCAGAACGTGCTGTGAACCAGAATCAACCTCCAGTGTTTAGGGAAGCAGTTTACACCACGCCAAATAAAAATACCCCATGTAATAAAATACTCCTGGTCAAATTCCATATCAAAGTAAAGACAATAAACATCCATCACAGTAAGATAAAATAAATAAAATAATCAAACAGATTAAGAAAGAGATAGGGTAGGAAAGAAAGAGTCTAGATGCTATAGGCCAGCCTAGCTGCCACCAGCCTCAGACTTCAAACTAATTTTCCACCTCAAGAATACAAATGTCTTATTAAAATAATCGTTTGTAGCTCTTATTTGAATTGCCTGTCAAGATGTTGCCAGTCAAAGATCTAGCAGCAAATCATTCTATAAATATGGAACAGAGATTGAAAAGCCAATTGGCAAGGGGTTTAAAAAGCATGCCTTGACAAATTTTCCTTGGAATCTAGCAAGCCAACTTGAGAATTTAGGAGCCGGCCACAGATAACCTCTGTCCACAGTACCCCCCCACCCCACGCCACCTCGACGCACAAGTTTTATCACGCATCCTTTTTAAGTACCTTGTTTAACTGTTTTCCCCCATTTTCCTTTTGAGGGAAAGCAGCTTAATAAATCAGTCCCATTACCATGCCATTACACAGTGCCAACAGAAGACAGCACCCTTCTGTTCCACCCCCTCAAAGCCACCAACCCGACTGAATAAGTTTTCAACAGCATATTTGTGACCCTTTATAGTTGCCTCTAAGGCAACTTCCTTTTTTTTCTCCCTTCACGTATCACCATTTATTTACTTAACATTTCTTTTATACTGCTGTTCATGGAGTCAAAACGGTTTTACCATGAACATTACATTTCCTGTGGTTTTACAATGAACTTTAGTGGTAGGGGGTACAGGAATGAACATTAAGGGCCCAATATTCTTCTGGGAAGCTATGCACCATTACGATGCATAGCCCTGCCTGCCAACCCTTAACCCCAAATATTCAATGCTGAGGTCATATGTGGCTCTGCCTTGAATATCCAGGGATTGCCGTCACATGCTGGAAAGCCTATTAAGTAACCAGGCAGCAGGAATATTTGCATGCTGCCTAGTTAGCTCTCTTTTTGGAGTTTCAATTGCTAACCGGACAGTATGCTAGTATCACTGCTGCCACAGTTATCGGTTGTCGCCGCCGCCTCCGCTCCGCCCTGGAACACCCCACCGACATCGAACGCTTCAATGCTAACCAGATAGCATTGGGGCACCTAGGGGAGTTAGAAGTGGGATATTCAGTGGCACTAACCGTGTAAGTGTCCTTTGAAATATCCCGATTTAAGACACGGTTTACTGGGCTGTAAACTGCGTAAATGCTTTTCAAATATTGGACCCTAAGAACTTACAATGCTATTGGGTGAACATGGCTTTGACAATAGTAAGGAACTTATTCTGGTTACAGCTTAGATTGGGGATGTTTATTCACCTAGCATCGTAATGCATGAAGCAAAAAAAAAAAAATCTCCCCATGCCCCCCTCTCACAGCTGTCATACAGCATCTCTCTCTCACATCCCTCCTCCAGTCTTCACCCATTTTCTCTCCACACAGCCCTCCCACACCCATTACCAGCATCTCTCCCATAGCACCCCCTCCCCCCCACCAATCATCACCCACGGTCTCTCTCTTTCTCACTCACAGCCTTCCCCATAGCCTTCACCTGGTGTGTGTCTCTCTCACAGCCCCCATACACTCACAGCTTTTACCCGGTGTCCTCTCACCTCTTGTTGTGGCTCCTTAGAGTTGCCTGGTCATACAGACACTGGTGTGACATCAAGCGATTTATTTAGTTAGAAGTCCTGTAGGATATGATGGTGCTGTGGATGTCATCTGGCCTCAGAAGCTTGTAGTTGTAAAGATAGAAGCTAGAAAAGACAGATGCCTTTTTGGTACTCCTGTGCCACTTTGTTGCTGCTGGCAGTGAGATGCTGTGAGAGGATTTGTGCCCCTAGCGGCACCTGTGTGTAGCTGGGCTGTGTTGATTGGCTTGATTTAGGTTCAGCCAAAAGCTGTGTGGAGTTGCTGTCAGAGGCGACTGTTGAGTGGTGCCTGTGCTGGGGAGAAGAGCTCCCTCTGTGCCAATGTTTTCCCACTACTGTGCTGTGGGGAAACACTGTGCCTGCACTGGCAGCTTCTTCAGCAGTAGTATTTATCAGTGCTGCAGCTCCAGCAGGATGAGAAGTCTATGCTGCATAGGCAATACCAATATCAGCACAGCAAGAGTTCCTCGAGAGGGACGGACAAGCTCACTATGTGCATGCATCAGGCCTCCTTCCTACAGCAGTGATGGGAACCATGGTGGATCCAGCAGACAATCCCAGAGATGCCTCAGCAGCCTGTGATCTCCAGGAACAAGCAGGAATGTAGTCTTCATATATGGGTGATGTCGGTACCTGACAAAGCCCATATGGGAACGCTCCCCAGCATCCAATAGGAAAGCTTTTGGGTGTATCCCACTGTGCCTGCGTAGCTGCTTTCTTGCCTTTTCAGCTCTCCCTCCTCAGTTCTTCCTTTTCTGCGGAGCTGACATAAGTAATTCCTGTCTACACAGAAAATTTTTTTTTTTTCTTATTTATTTGTGGTCGCGTCTGCCTTCCCGTCAAGGGAGAGGGGAGGCACTGTGGGTTAAACTAGAAAGAGGGAAAGAGAAATCTATTTACATTGGTGTGATATACAGACCTCCCTCACAATAGGAAGAGGTTGACATATAGTAAATAGAAGACATGCTCAGCAATGCTAGGAAAGGGAAAGAGCAACTGATAGGAGATTTCAATATGCCAGATGTGGATTGGCACATTCCTGCTGCAGTATCCTCTAGAAGTAAGGAGATCCTGGATTCTCTACAGGGAGAACTATTCAGGCAATTGGTAACAGACCCCACCTGTGAAGGGGCCATACTGGACTTGGTGCTTACCAATGGTGATAGTGTTTCTGATGTTGTAGTGGGAGATCATTTTGCATCCAGTGATCACCAGATGGTGTGGTTTCAGTATTAGGACTAGGGCTGTTAGAATTCATTCAAAGGCGAGGATCTTAGACTTTAGGAAGACTAACTTTGCGAAGATGGGCCAATACCTCAGGGGAGTCGTTAGTTGGATGGGAACAGCTGAGGGATGTAAGAAAACAGTGGGAAAAAACTGAAAGGGGATATTTTAAGGGCAACCAACCTTTTTGTTAAAATGGTAAATAAAGGTAAAAGGAAACGGAGACCGCTATGGTTTTTCGAAAGAATTAGCGAAAAAGTGAAGAAAAAGAGGGAGGCCTTTCATGAAATACAAGAGATCACAGAGAGAGGAAGACAGGCATCTGTATTTGGAAAACTTAGAGAAGCTAGCAAAGTCAGTCAAGAAGGCAAAGATTCAAAAGGAGGAGGAACATAGCCAATGCAATAAAATGGGGGGATAAGACATTTTTCAGATATATTAGTGAGAAGAGGAAGGGCAAGAGTGGTACTGTCAGAACTCAAGTGGTGCAGGGGAGGAATATGTATGCACAAGCTGATTAAGGATTAAAGCGGAATTGCTTAATAAAATATTTTTGTTCTGTGTTCACCGATGAAGAACCAGGAGACAGGACCATCAGCAAACACACCACAAATAGGAACAGAAGCACAGGCACATCTTGAACAATTTTCAAACAGACTGTTGTTTCGTGAGACAACTGCTATCTTCAACGTAAAGGTAGACAAGCTGATGGGACCGGATGGGAATACACCCCCCCCGAGTACATCACTGAGGGAACTTGGGGACGTTCTAATCTAGCATGCTCCACTGACCTGACCTTTTCAATGCCTTGTTGGAGTCGGGAGTGGTGCCAAAGGAACTGGAGAGAGGCTCATGGTGGATGCCTTTACACAAAAGCGTAAGTAAGGATGTGGTTTTATTTTTATTTTATTTTTTTTATTTTTTTTTTTTTTTTGTGGTTTTTGTTTTTTTTTTTTTTTTTGTGTTTTTTTTTTTTTTTTTTTTTTTTTTTTTTTTGGAAACTACAGGCCGGTTAGTTTAACTTCGGTGGTGAGTAAATTATTGGAAAACGCTGCTGAAAGAGAAAATAGTGGAGGTTTCTGGAGTCCAGCGGATTACAGGATCCGAGGCAGCATGGATTCAACCACTAGGCAGGTCTTGTCAGACAAATCTGATTAGATTTCTTTGACTGGGTGACCAGGGAGTTGGACCGAGGGAGAGCCCTAGATGTGGTGTATTTATATTATTTATTTATTATTTATTACAGTTGCTTATAATCCCGCTCTATTCGGTATCAGCGCGTGTTTACAGTATAACACAAACAACCTAAACACCAACTGTTGTTGGTTTTACATAGAACCTTAATATCAACTTGGATAATAGGGTTGAAACTATATACATGAGGGGTCAATTAAATACAGTGTTGGATTATAGTACATGAAATAGTCTTAGTTGCACTGAGTTAAATGCAACACAATGCTTACTTTAATACTGAATTTGTTCTGATCTGCAGGAAGGAGCTTGGGACTGTGAATAAAGGCTTAGAATGGGTTTTATTAGGTGGGTATTTTTAGGTTCCACATTGCTTGGCTGGGTAAAATTGGCGGAATAGGTTGAAAACATTGATTGCCTTCCTGAATTTAGATAGGTCTTCAATAGCTCGAATGTCAGATGGGTAATGCATTCCCAGCATTTGGGGACGTAAAGACTGAAGGCCCTGTGTTGGCCGTTGTACAATTGTCATTTGGTCAACATCTTCGGTGTTATTAGTAGATATTTTAACGCTGTTGATCTTCTGGATCTGTTGGGTGGCACAGTTTGGATCAGATCAGTAAGTGCAGTAGAGGAAATGCGGTTGATGGGCCTTGCAATGAGAATGAAGTAAAGTTTTGAAGATATATTCTTCCGTGTATTGGTAGCCAACTGAAGCTGTTTGGCGGAATAGGAGTAACATTCGATTTCAGTAAAGCCTTTGACCACACTGTTCCTCACAGGTGCCTTAGAAACAAACTGAGCACCCATAGGAATGGACCCCTAAAGTTACTGCATTGGATTAGAAAGTGGTTGGGTGGGAGGCACACAGAGTACAAGTAAATGGAGCTCACTCTGAGGAGAAGGATGTTATCAGTGGTGTGCCCCAGGGATCTGTCCTTGGTCCAATTCTTTTTAACATCTTTGGGTTAGTGAATTAGCGGAAGGGCCTTTCAGGTCAGGGTTATTTGTTATGCCTCTTGCAAGGTTGATACCAAAATCTGCAACTAAGAGTAGAACACCCGCCAGGAAGGGGTAGATCACATGAGGAGGGATCTAGCTAAGCTTGAAGAATGGTCTAGGAATTTGGCAGCTGGGATTTAATGTTAACAAATGTAAATCATGCATTTGGGCTGCAGCAATTCCCAAGGGAGCAATCTAGTATAGGGGCCGTGAATGTCAACTTTTGTCCACTAAAGAAGAGCGGGACCTAGGCGTGGTTTGTGTCTGATGATCTTAAGTATGGCTAAACAGGTAGAAAAGGCGACGGCAACAAGCTAGAAGGATGCTTGGTGGGTTGCATACAGAGAGGAATGGCTAGCAGAAAAAAAAGGAGGTGATAATTTCCTCTGTATAAGTCTTTGGTGGCATACCTTCATTTGGAGTAACAATTGTGCAATTCTGGAGACCCGCACCTTCAAAAGGATGTGAACAGGATGGAGTCGGTGGCAGAGGGTGGCTACTAAAATGATTAGTGGTCCTTCATTATAAAAGCAATATGAGGACAGACTGAAGGATCTTAATATGTACCAACCTTAGAGGACAGGCGGGATAGAGGTGAGATGATTGAGATGTTTAAATACTCTCCGTGGCATAATGTTCAGGGAGAGAGCCTCTTTCCAATTGAAAGCAAGTTCTGCTATGAGGGGTACATGGGATTGATGGGTGAAGGTAGATATATTCAGGAGTGATATGCGGAAATATTTCTTTACGAAAAGAGTATGGATCCCGTGGAATAGTTTTCCCATTGAGGTGGTAGATATGAGGACAGTAACTGAATTTACAAAAAGCATGGGACAAACACAGAGGATCTCTAAAGGGTACAAAGGGGACTGTTGTAGTTGTTATGGGAGGACAGACTAGATAGGCCGCATGTGGTCTTTTTTCTGTCGTCATATTTTTCTATGTATTTTCTAATGCCTGGTACCAGACCCTGTCGGTAACTCCACTTTTCTTTCTTTCTTTGTTTCTGTAAAAAAAAGAACTTTTCTGAGGGAGAATCCCTTCCCTCAGGGTGCAGCCGATGCCATCTTAGGCTTAGGCGCTTGTTTTTTTTTTTTGTCCAAAATGGAACAAACCAGTTAGTGGGGTTTTTAAAAAGTGTTCCAAATGTGGCACCGTACATTTTCGCCACAGAACCCCATGACTGGTGTCTAAAATGTTTGGGACCAGCTCACCCACCAACTGGACTGTCCTCCTTCTGCAGGAAGATATGCAAAGAGAGGCCTGGCAGAAACAGAGCTGCGAAACTCGCACCCTCTTTGCAACTGATGCAATGTCCGTTGCCTCAACGTGCGTGTGGGGCGGTCGGATCTAGAGCTATCATCTTCTCCCAGGGATCTCAAGGTATCAAAACCCAGGACTCTTCGTCAAAGTACTGCCGGCCCTTTGCCAAGGGTAGAGCTCCATCTAAGCATCGTGAGATGCCCTAGGCGTTACCCTGGAGGGAGACTAACCGCCAAACAACCCCAGAGGGAGGTCCTTTGCCTCCAAAGCATTAGTGGTGTCCCACGGATGCTCCACGAGGCCGGTCGACCGTCCAAGGAGAGCCTCTTGGGTGCTATGCTCAGGGATCGTGGCCGCACAACTCAATTACGCGATACCCAGGCATTTGCGCAGGTTCCATGGATCAATGTACCCTGGCTATTGAGTAGACCTTAGTGGACCTTAGCTGGCAGCTTTCATAGCTGGTTAAAGCCTCTACATAGTGCGATTTTCCCCCAGGCCATCGGTACCTACAACGCTACCACCTTATGCCGGCCCTTGAGTCCGTCTCCGTAACCTCGAGGCTTCCAGCACCGAAGCTTTCCGATGTCAGGTTTTTCTGAGCGGTACTCGAGTATGGCAGAGCCATTGAGCACCCGGCCCGTCGATACATTAGAGTCCTTTTGGACTCCGATTCATCGGCGATGAATCAACCAGTACAAGGGAAATGAGAATTCTGTCGTAGGATCCATCTCTGGTCCCTCCCGGGTCGCAACGTCACGATGTCCTCGTGCGACCGGAGGACATGTCTTTGTGTCAAGATTGGTTATCCGCGATGTTGCTCGGGGCCTCTCCATCACCGTGACTTTTGCGAGGAGCCCTAGGGCTGACGAGCTTGGAAAATCCTCCACTAACCCTGCAGCCCCAAAGGAAGTCTGGCTACTTTTCCTATTCATTCGAATACTTCACGACCTTTTGCTTCTGCATGTGGGAGACACTCTAACCATCTCTCCACATACTCGGAAGCTTCGATAACTATGTACCGGGTACCGGAGTGACCCGGCTTCCAGCATATGCAATTAACCACACCCATTCTATGGTGGTGGAATCGGCAATGCGTCGAATTAAAAGTGCCAAAACACATTCCTCGATCCCATGCCGGGCAGGAATTCGGGAACCACATCGATGCTGTTTGGGTACGTCGATGTTTTTCAAGGCCTTCTATGTTATCTGGCCAGAATCAGTTTCGCTACATACTCTACATGGGTATGTTTGCTTAGAAAGGTGGGCTAGGGATTTGGAGCTGATGGCTCCTCTCCTCCTTGATGATTAGAGCTGATTTTATTATCTCAACCCTGGTGAAGTATGCCCGAAAATGAACTTCCAAAATTTGGTTAACAGGGCAACCTTCGACTGTTCTGAAATGCATCAGCAGGACTTTTATATGTTTTATTTTTTTTATTTATTTGTGGTCTTTTATATTGCACTATTCAAGATCAGCAGAAGTTTACCAAAATAACATCAGTATATGGAAACCCTTCTACATTTCACATAATCCATGGACAGTTTACTGTATATAGAACAGGTTGAAACAGATATACAAACAATTAACTTATTTACATTATGCATTGGTGCACGACAGGATTGCTTGGCTCCAAGCCTCTAATCTTTAACGTTGGTTCAGGACAAGCTGTGTAATATACCTTGCCCACACAGAAAGCTGAAAACCCTTTTTGGCAAAGACTGGCAGGATAGAGGCATCTCAATTAGAGTCTGAGAAACACCACTCTGAATAGACTTTCTAGATCAAGCATACCAACCCAGGCTAGAAAGACGAAGATAACAAAGAAATCCTGTTTCCCCAATAATTTTTAAAAAAAGAAGTATTATTCTTCTTACACCCCTGCGCTGCCACTGTCACCAATCCATGCTCACTCAAAAAGGGCAACAACTACCAAACAACAAAAGAAAGGGGCCCAGACTCCCAGGTCTCAGCCTATCTCAGCAGACCCAACCCCCTCATGGTCTTGACTCCTTTCTGGGAGAACATAGCCGTCCCTGCCTCTGGAAATTCCAGATTCCATCCCCATTCCAGGCCCGACTAATGTCACTTTACCCAACAGTATTGCAAACTTGTACCATCAGAACATTGGACTCTCTCCATAGTAAGGGAAGGGTTACACACTTCCTTCCGAAGTCTTCCCCCTCTATCCCCCCCCCCCCCCCCCGCAGTCCCTCCTCGAAGAGAGTTCAGTTCTCAACCCCCTCTCACCACTCTTGTTATTGCCAGGAGGTCACCTTCCCTTCTCTCACATAGGTGAGATAGAAGAAGTGCCACTCTCACCAGCAAGGTCTGGACTTCTATTCTCTTTACTTTCCTCATTCCACTGAAGACAGGGGGATACATGCCCATTCCTGGACCTCAGAAAACTGACAAGTATCTACTCCGGGAGAAATTCAAGATGATCTCCCTAGGTACTCTTCTCCCCTATCTTCAGAGTCAAGATTGGCTCCTGGTTCTCTAAATTTAAAGGACACATTTTTAATAAAACTCATAATTCTTATGCATGTGCAGAACACTGAAGGTTGTCTGTGTTTCCTGTTCCAGGAGAAACAGATCATCAGTCCAGAGTCCTGCTTTTGGGCCCTCAGCCTCTGTACCCAAGAGTCCTTTAACAAAGTGCATGGCAGTTGTAGCTGCCTCCTAAGGACTATAGGGCTATTTGTCTTCCTCTACTTAGACGACTGGCTCATTCGAGCAAACACACCGCTAGAGGTCAATCTTTCTCTCGACGGCGCAGCAGTTAGGTTGCTGCAACACTTGGTATTTGTAATAAATCTCACCAAAGTCCCAGCTCATTCCCTCTCAAACTCATGGAAGTTTATAGTAGCCCTCCTAGACACTCAACAATCAAGGGTTTTTCTGCCTCAAGCCCTCTGTGCTCGACTCATCCAGCTTGCATCCCAAGCAGACCTCCAAACTTTCCTCACTGCTTGAGAAATGCGGCAACTCCTGGGCCATATGGCATCTACTGTTATGTGGTTCCATACGCCTCGTCTATATATTCATGCCGCTCAATTGGACCCTTGCTTCCCAGTGGTCTCAAGCATCCTCCAGGGTCGTCTGGTAGACAAAATAACACTCTCTACATGTCTCGTCTTATCTTCATCCAGTGGTGGCAATACCCCAGAACACCTTCTCGTAGGGTCACCTTTTCAGAAGCCTCCACATCAACATATCCTTTATTATGGATGGGTCCAAACTGGGCTGGGGAGCTCATCTGGACAACCTCTCCACTCAGGGTCTTTTGTCCTCATTAGGAGTCACAACTCCATATAAATCTGCTGGAACTCATAGCTATCCACACTGCTCTCCGGTGTTCCACGACCACCTTTGCTTCCACACAGTTCTTGTCCCGAATGGACAATCAGGTAGCCATGTTCTATTTGAACAAGCAGGGCGATAACAGGCTCTTGGGCACTTTGCAGCGAAGCCCTTGCACCTCTGGTCCTTCTCCATACAACATCAGATTTACCTACTTGCAGTTTTCTTCCTTTCTCCTCCCAAGCAAACAGAATATCTTGGCGGACAAACTCAGTCGGGTACTTACTGCCCCACGAGTGGTCTCTCCATACCTACAAGGTTGCTCACATTTTTCCAGATCTGGGGAACCCCATACATATACCTGTTTTCAAGTCCACAGCATGCCAAACTTCCCCGATTCTGTACCAGACCCGCTTCACACGCAACCGCCAAGCAGTAGATGCCTTTCGCCTCTTTACTGGATTCTGCTTCCTATAACGCCTTTCCTTCCCATTCCCCTCATCCCCAAAACTCTTTTCAAACTCCAGAGAGACAATGGCTACATGATTCTTATAGCTCCGCATTGGCCACGACAACTGTGGTATCCTCTGCATCAATGTCTCTCTCGAGTTCAACCAGCAGATTTGGGGTCTGCCCCAGATCTCGCCTCTCACAGGAGCAGGGTACACTGGATGCATCCCAATTTGCAGTCCCTACCTCTCCAGCATGGCTGCTGAAGGCATAGAATTCCAAGGCATCAGCCTCTCTCAACAAGTGAAAAGCTATCTTTTTGTCTTTCCCTAGGAAAACTTCCACAAGGCTCTCCTACGCCTTTAAGTGGCGTAGATTCTCTCTTTGGTGTTCAAAAAGGATCGTACCCCCTTTTCAGCTCCCATGGTACCCTTGCTTGAATTATCTTCTCCACCCTCGCTTCCTCTGGACTCAAGAAACCAATTCGGTAAGAATCCACCTCAGTGCCACAGCGGCTTCCCACATACCCTTGGACTGTCAGCCCATCTCCTCTCATTTCATTATAGCACGCTTCATGAGAGTGCTTCTATTAACTAAGCCTCCCATTCAACCACCCTCAGTGTCAGGGGACCTTAATGTGGTTGTTAAGACAGCTTCAGAAGCTGCCCTTTGAACCCCTAGCCACTACTTCCCTGAAGTTTTCTTACCTGTGAAGGTCACCTTCCTTATTGCCCTCACTTCAGCAAGGCGCATCAGTGAACTTCAAGCTTTGTTGGCTGATCCCTCCTTTACACTCATTTCCACCATGATAAGGTAGTCCTTAGGACTCATCCTCACTTTATGCCACGGTGGTTTCTGCCATTTCACTTAAACCAGTCATGTGTACCTCCCTGTTTTCTTCCGTAGACCTCACTCGTCTAGGGCAAAGGTAACCCGTCATACTCTGGACTACAAATTGTGCTTTGGCCTTTTATCTCCAGAGATAAGGTGGAGTGGAGTGGAGGCATTGGCCTAGTGGTTGGAGCAAGGTACTTCAGGGCCGGAAGGGTCCAGGGTTCAAATCCCACTAGAGGACAGCAACCTTGTGGCCGGAAGGACTGGGGTTCTTAGTCCCCACAGGTGCTCCTTGTGGTCTTGGGCAAGCCACTTAACCCTCCATAGCCCATGTTCCCTGTAACAGAGTTATCTCCAAGTGATAAGTGCCCTGTTCAATGTAATTTCGGTTTGTATTCCACGTAAAAACCGCACTGATGCAGACTAGCGTGGTATATAAGAGAATGTAAATCATAACTCCGAGGAGCACAGAAAAGCTACCCAACTTTTTATCGCTTTTGATTCCCGTCCCCTATTACAACCCGTATCCAAGCGAAACTCCTCTCCAAATGATAGCAGATTGTATCTCTCCTTTGCCTCCAACAGTGCATCTCTCTCTCTTGATGGTCACGTCACTGCACATAATGTTCGGGCAATGGCTGCCTCTATGGTGGAATCTCCGCTCTATATCAATTGATGAGCTATGTAAAGCAGCAACCTGGTCCTCTGTCCATGCTTTTGCTGCTCCATTATGCCTAGACAAGGACTCCCACCGGGATACCTCGTTTGGAAAAAACTGTTCTCCAGCATCTCTTTCAGACTTAGAATCAACTCCTACCCCCCATTCTGGGTTTCGATACCAGACATCCTTGGAGGATATATGACGCACTACTTACGCCTGGGGTTTCCACATCTCGCTCTGAGGTCATCTCTCTGGGATCTCCAAGCTATGTAAGTCCCCTATGTGAAGACTACATTCCTGCTTGTTTTCCTGGAGATAGCGTAGTTACTCACCTGTAATAGGTGATCTCCGGGAACAGCCAGAATTGAGTCTTCGCACACCCACCCTCCTCCCCCTAGGAGTTGTAATTTTTTTCTTCTCTTCTTCTCTTCTTTATTATCTCAGCTACAAACTCAACTTAGAAGGGAGAGCCTGGAAAGGGGGGGAGGCAACTACTCAGGCGCAGTGGGATGCTCCAAAAAGGCTTTAACCTATTGGACGCTGGGGCAGCATTTCCCACGCTGGCTGGGCCATCGGTACCGGGGGGGGGGGCCATCACCCATAGTGAAGACTCAATTCTTTGCTGTTTCCCGGAGAATCACCTTTTACAGGGAAGTATGCTATATGCGGTCAGATATGGGTCCAGGTGCCAGGCAGCAGAAAGGGATGCTTAGATAGCAGTTGCCAGGATGAGGCATGGGGTCAGCAACATCAACACAGTGAGTGGTTGTGGGTCCATTTCCATCCAAGATGTGATTGCAAACTTCCTCTAGCATTTTTGGAACCAGGACTCTCTGTTGTGGTTGGGTTTCCAAGCAGCACACACAGAGTGTCAGAGAGCGAGATCAGCTGTAAATCTCCTCCACTGTGCAACTAAAGCTCCTTGCGAGATCAAAGTGTGCTGATGTGGTGGAGAAAGCAGCTCATCTTACATACCCTTCCCAAACAAAGCATAGTTACTCACCTGTAACAGATGTTCTCTGTGGACAGTCAGGAATCAGTCCTTACATATGGGTTGACGTTGTCCGCCGATGGAACCCACGTGGAAGCATCTTTCCAGCCTTTCAAAGACAGCCTTTTGGAGATGCACCACCCATGTGTGGTCCCCTTCCAGCCCAAGGGTGCCATCTTGCCCTCAGTCAAATGACATAGCTAAGATGGCAAAAATTTAAAAAAACAGTACAAAATCAACTCCAAGGGGAAGAGGGAGGGTTGTGAGGACTGATTCCTGCTATCCCTGGAGACCAGCCCTGTTTACAGGTGAGTAACTACGCTTTCTCGCCGTAAAGCAGGAATTCAGTTCTCACTTATGGGACGTCCTCGCCAGCTACAGGCTATCCTAGAACCTGTACCCAAACAAAAATGCCCCAGCGACTTGCACAGGGTGAGCTGTGATCAGTAGCTTTGAGTCCCTACTGAGAGACTCTCGCAAGACCAAAGTGGTCCTGGTAGAGAACCAGCACTCCAGTAGCCCTTAACACAGAAGGGTCGGAGGGCAGGGAGGTTGCTTAGCACCCCAAATAGATTACAGAGTATGGCCTGGCCAGGGGTGCTGTCCTGTTGGGCCGCCCCTCCCAGGCATTAGTGATCTGCGAAGGTTCGGACCGAAGACCAGTTGGTGGCCTGGCAGATTTCCGTCATGGGGACAGAACTAATTATTTTGCCATGGAAGTAGCCATGGCCCCCACACAGTATGCCATGACCTTCTGGGCCAGTGGAATCCCCAACTACTCGTAGGCAAGGTTGATGCATTCCGCGCACCCAATGGAGTCGAGTTTGCTTAGTCCACTGGGAGCCCTCAGATGGCTGTGGTCATAGTGATAACGAAAAGCTGAGGTGCTTGTCCATGGCCCTGAGTCCATTGCAAATCGAAGGACAGGGCCCTTGTACAATCCAGAGTAATGGCGAATGGTCTCTGCCTTGCCGGCAATGAGCCATCGGGCAGGTGTGGTGGAATGTTGACACCACCTTCAGGAGAAACTTGGGTTGTGGTGTGCAGAGCAACCACCCTGTTCTGGTAGAACTTTGTTTATGGGGCTCTGCCATCAAGACCCTGGAGCTCGCTGACTCTGAGATCTGACATGAGCGCTCCAAGGAATATCGACCTTCCAGGAGATGTAATTTGCAGGTGCCAGGTAGCCAAGGACTCAAATGGATGCTTAGTGAGTATGCGAAAGCACCATGTGTAGATCCCACTGCCGCCGCTGGAGGGCAGTTGGGTGGGGTTTGGATAGCATGAGGCCCCACAGGCTCAGGACCGAGAGGCTGTGCCAAGAGGGACTTTCCCTCCACGGGATGGGTGATGTCACTGCAAGAGCACTCATGTGTCCTATGACCGACTTGGACTTTCCTCAACACCTGCGAATGATGGAGCAGGGTACTGGAATACGACTGGCACCGAGCACGAGTAACGGGTTTGCCTGTCTCTCTGCACCACCACGCAGGAGAAATGTCAACCACTTAAAGGCATATGCTCTTCCTGTAGAGGCCTTATTCGAGGCGAGAAGAACCTCCTTCACGTCTCATGGTCGGTTAAAGAGGAGCTACCACTACCCTTTCAGCAGCTAAGCTGTTGATTAAACAGGGACCCCAGGTGGGAGTAGAGGATGGCGCCCCTGCTCCTGTGAAATTAGCTCTTGGACTTGGACCTAGGGGAATCGGTGATGCTGCCGATAGTTAGAGGAGCTGTGGGAACCAGGGCTGCCTGGGCCACCAATGATCCTATCCGCCTTAGTGATGCTTTGTCACACTGGACCTTGAATAGGATCTTGGTGACTAGCAGTGTCAGTGGGAATACATACAGGAGTCCTTCCGTTCACAGGAAGAGGAATGCATCTGTTGTTACCCAGGAATGTTGTGGTTGGCAGGAGCAGAATTGAGGCAACCTGTGTGTTGTCCGAGCTGGCGAACAGGTCCAATAAAGGGTATGCCCCAGAGACAAAACAGCCGATCGGCTATTACTTGATCCAGGTAGTTCCTCTCATGTAGCTGGAGGACTTTGCTCAGTTTGTCCCCACAGGGTATTGTCCTGGCCGTTAAGATAAACCCGTCCTCAGTAGCATCCCCCTGTGTGCCCACATAGAGGTCGCTATGCTACCCGGCCTTGAACTGCCTCCTGGCAGAGGAAGTAGAGACCTTGTGCCCCTTTGTTCTGACGTTATCATGCTTTACATCCGAAACAGATCTCAGTCCTGTGACCTGGTTTGTTGGTCCTGATCAGCACTGGGTGGTGCTGCAATGCTTGGAACACTGGCTTCTCGTGTCTCAGCACCTACACCAGCTTGAAAGATCTAGGAATATCTGCCAGAACTCTAGCAGGTTGATTTGCAACCATGATTCCTCCTGGGACCAGCAAGCCCTCTGTCTGGAGGCCATTGCAATGTAACTACCCACCCCAGTTAGGGAGCACCCGTGGTGAGGCGCCTCTTGGGGGTGGGTGCAGATCTTGGAAGGGCATCCTTGCCTGAAGTGGATGTGGACTCTGCCCCCATCCGAGGGCGTCCACCAGAGCTGGTGGGTCACTCTCACTCTGTCCCTGAGCCTCCCTGTGGCCTTGTGTCCACTTAGAGCTAGGCACCACTGGTCTGCCCTCCATGTGCAGGCATGCATATGGGGTCACATGAACCGTGGCGGTTATGTGTCCCATCACGCAGAGTAGGAGCCGGGTAGGTAACATCTGGCATTAGTGCGACCTCTGCGGCTAATTCCCTGAGGCATTCTCACCTTTCTGGAGGGAGGAAGCTTTTCATACTCTTCTTTTTTCTGGGGTGTGTCCGGTGCCCTAGTTGCGCCCCTATGACACTCCTCTCTGTCAGGGTGCTTGCTGGGGTGAGGTGGGACTTGGGGTAAGTTTATAATGAACCCCATGTGATGCCGGCATTTATGGTGTGGCCCAGCGGCGCATTGAGCCTCTGTAGCTATGGCTCCCCTTATGAGGCAGTCATCCAGATAAGTAAAGATGACAGGCCCCTTGAATCTAGAGGTGGGCTGTGACCACTATTGAGGCACTTCATGACGACCCTTGGTGACGAGGCCAGAACCGAAAAAGCAGCACCCACTATCGGTAGGGCTGTCCCCCCACCATGAACTGGAGGTATTTTTCTGTGGCTGGGATAAATTCGGATGTATGTTTATGCATCCTTTAGGTCTAAGGAACATAGCCATTCTCAACCTGCTGGAGGAATGGCAGCAAGTGGTCCTAAGGGAGAGCATCTTGAATTTCTCCCTGACCAGAAACCTGTGACTGTTGTTCTTGCCGGTTGTCTTGAGCTATTAGCGAATAATGCACTGCGCCCCTGGCGTCTGGGATACTAGAAAATACCTGGAGTAGAAGCCTGCGGCCCCAGAAGAATGTGTTTCGGAACTGGCTTCCACTGGTAGTTCGGACCTGCTAGCTCAGTGAGGAGCAGGGTCTGTTGAAGGAGATGCCATGGTCATGGGCTCTCAATACCAGGAAGTCGAAGGATGGGTTGGGGTGTCCACTGTGTTAAGGGATGGAAGAGGTAGTACCCTCCTTTGACCACTTGTAGCGACCAGTGTGAATCTGTGGGATTATGGATGTCCCAACATGGTAGGCAGAGCCTACAGTTGCCCCCCTGGTGGGCAAGGCAGGGGACGGGGATCCTCGGGAGGTGGGGTGACGTCACATCCACGGGCACCGTCAAAAGAGTTAACCCCCCCCCAGTCTGGACCAGAGCTGGCAACCTGGGGGGGAACCTGTACAGTTGGGTTTGTGTTGTGTGTGGTGTTTTGAAGTTGGTGGGCCGGGGCCTTTATAGTTAGGTTTCTGGGACACTGATATATACCCGTCACCTTTTTGGTTGTGCTGCCCTGCGTTAGGGGCCTGGAAAGATCTGGAAGTGGTGGTGTAACCACTAAAGCCCCCTTTTTCTTTCTCGGGAAGCAAGGGCTGTTGTTTCTCCCAGGGCTAATTGTCTTCTTGCGGGGCTGGCGGACTGAGGTCCTTTTCGTTTTGGAGGTATCCTGATTCCTTTTCATGAACTACGCTATCGTCTGCTGCCGCTTAGTCCGCCAGTGGTGGTCGTTCGCGAGTAGGGCGGTCGTAATAAAGAGTTGTGTTCTTCTTTAATATCATCTTCTATGGGCAGGAGGATTCATCAGATTATGAAGTTCCCAAATGCACAAACCACTGATTCCAGGTCAGATGGAAACTGCAGCCATGGCCTTGGTGTCCATGCCCAGATGCCTGCAGAGGCCCAAAAACCTGACACGATGACTCAAAAAGCCATCATACAGGCCTGCTTTATGGGACAAAAACTTCTGAGTACTTCTGTGTACCTGCCGAGGTCAGGGAAATCCAGATAGCAAGTACCATGAAGCTGGTGACAAATTAAAACCAGGAATGGATAGAACAGGGGTGTGGCCCCCTAATATCTGAAGTCAGTTGGCCACCCTAATGGGGGTACCTGGTTGTATGGGAAGTAGAAAGCCCCCACAGTGTGAAAGATGCAGGTGGGAAAGACAGGCCTGGGCCCCATGGGGTCGCCTTGCACCACTGACCACTGGAGGCACCAATGCCATGTTAATGTGTGGTACCACAGAACCAAGATCAGCCAAAGTGTTGAAGTCCAGTACTACTGGGCACACTTTGTGACAAGAACTGTGGAGATTTTAACTGAACAACACCCAAATTTGATGGAGGGGGAAAAGTCGTCAGACGAGGTGCGGAATGGGGTCCACGAGTGTTCACCCTGCCCCCCAGTCCCACAGAACAGGCCAAGGTAACATGTAACCCCAAAGGAGCTAGTCCGGGTGGCTGTTATCGGAATCTAATTATGTTACGCTCGCACTTGCAGGGGTTGGAGGAGGTATGGTTCCAGGCATAGGAAATCGGATGGGCCCATGTGTGGGAGCCAGGGGAAAAAACAAACAGAGGAACCAATATTGTAGACAAATGAGTGGGCGCCAGCAAGTGTGCAGTCGTGCGGCGGGTTGGATAAGCAACCATAAGGCTCCTCGACTGGAGATGCCACGTACACAAATCACCGACGTTGTCCGCAATCAATAAGAACACAACCCTAGGGGGGGGCGGTTCAATGCTGGGCGCACATTACAAAGAAGTGGGGTTTTTGGTAACGTTAACTTATTCAATTCGTGCGCCCGACTCAGATTAGTAGCCAGAGTCCCTGCCTCCCAAAACAATCCCCTGTGAATGGCGGCTGTTGGAAACTGTCTAGACAAAATTGAAACGGAATAGGCAAGAAGACAAGTGGTAGATGAAGAGAGAATGGACAGCAAACTAAACTGATCCTCCTGGGGGAAATAAGTGTGGCATAGGAAACACAGAAATAGCTTGTAATGGACTCGTTTTTTGTCAATGACCTTGTCCATGGCCTATCTTGTAAACTCCCTGCTGTTATGTGGGAGGGCCGATTCATTATGATGGGGGAGAGTACAAAGTCACCCCAATGCTTGTGTATACGTAGTCTGAGAGTCATAATACATGGCAATGTAGAAGCTATACACAAAGTTTGATTCCCAACAAATGTGTCCCTAGACTGTGGAGGGAATGGGGTGGGGAGAGGGGGGGGGAGGGAGGCGGGTAGTGAGGGGGGGGGGGGGGAGGGAGGGAGGGAAAGAGGAAGGAGGGGGAGGGGGAATGGGAATTAATTGTGTGTGAATATATGCATTACTTATTTATGTATTTTTATGTCCCTTAGTGGTCATAAATCCCCTGAGAAAGGCCAGTTTTGGCCAACACACGTGTTTGGGTGACCCTCTATTAAAGCACAGTTACTTCACCTGTAACAGGTGATCTCCTGGGAACAGCAGGAATAGATCCCTCACATATGGGTAACGGTTCTTTACCGACGGGAGCCCTGCGCGGGAAAGCTCCCCAGACATCCCAAAAGGAAAGCTTTTGGGGCTTTACCCACAGCTGCATGTCGCGCTGCCTTCTACACCGCCTTCCCCACTTAGACCCAACTCTCCTCAGTTTCGAGTTTATGGAACAGCACTAGAGACGAAAGAGAGAGGAAACGGAAGAGACAGAAGATACAACTCCCTAGGGGTAGTCAGACCTGCTGATGAGGTGGGTTTAGGGGGGTGATTTTTGGTGAGGACTATTTGATAACGGGCTGCTGTTAGATCCCAGACGAAATTCACCGTGGGTTTCAGGGGTAAAGGGGAAAATCCTGGGATGCTGGGGACCAGATCTCCGAGCGACAAGACAATGGAGAAGTGAGTTGGCCTCACATATGGTTGTTAGACTGTCCCCTAGTCTGGGAGATTTGAACCTGGAAGGAGGAGGAATCCCCCTATCGTAGGTATTTCATCTTACCGAGTGGTGATCTCAGGCATCCATTACGGGAGAGGTGGGTGCAGGAGTTTGTTTTAAGAATTTGAACAGGTGTTTTGTTTGAGGACAGCCTGAGCCAAAATAAGGCATCCCGGCGGAAGGAGTCCCCCGTTATCCCAAGCAGTAATGGGCTGTGAGGGTATGAACCGAGGCCCAGGTTGGCTGCTCGACAGATTCTGATCTTATGGCTATACAGAAGGGTGTGAAGATGAGCCCCGACTAGAGGTGGTCCATAGTGCTCTGCACATGTGTCGGAAACTGTGACATGGCCCCTCCAGATGAAATGGTTTTTTACTCTGGGTAGAGCAAACAAAATACACTGAGCCATCCAATTGGGAAAGTGTTTCGTGGTTTTTGAGACTGGAAGTCCCAAAATATGAGAAGGATCGACAGCAACAAAAGTTGGGCAGACTTTCGATGTGGCTGAGTCCTATGGAGGTAAAAGGCAAGAAGCTCGTTTTACAATCTAGAGTATGAGGGGTTGTTTTCCGCTCTGCACTGGATGCATGAGGAGCTGGAAAGCATACCAGTTGGTAGGTTATACTTAATTCTTGATTAAGATGAAAAGGTTGAAAACACACTTTAGGCATAAAGTGTGGATTTGTCCTAAGGACTACCTTATTATCTGGATGGAACCCTATGTTAGGTAGGGTTTGATTCCGTCCACTAAGGCTTGCAGCTTCAATGATACAAGACCAAATAAATCTGGAAGTGAGCTGTGCAAATGCACTGAAAATAACCTTCGCGGGAAAGAAACTTGATTCAAGGAGGTAGTGGCTAAGGGTTTTCAAAATGGATTGATTCATAAGCTGACCAAGAACCAAGTTTAAAAGTCCCATGGCCACCGGGTGAGAAGGTCCTACTGGGAAGGTTTTATTAAAGTTAGCCCTCTCATGGATTCTGTTAGACAATAAGAGGAAGTGGGCGAGAGGAAATAGATTGGCTGCATGTGCAGAGGCTTGAGGGATGCTGGGTTGGCTTGTTCAATAGCACTCAAATGGATGCCGTTACTGAATTCGTATGTTTTAAGGACACTGCGATTGTGAGAGATGGCAGGAGATATGTCCAATAGTAGAATTGATAGGAGACAGAGCAAAAGGATCAGAGATCCCTTTTGTAGCACACCAAATAGGAAAATCAATCTTCCATTTTAGACAAGCATAAGAATTGCCTTGTGGAAGGGTTTGTTCCGTGGAAGCATGGAGGATTCCTTGGTCAACCTGTTGTTTTTGAGAGACATGTGTTAGAGTCTTGGAAGGGGTCGTAGGCGGTTCAGTAATTATGCTCTGAGGTGGAGGGACCTTGGGATCAGGTGTTTGGGTGCCACAAAGGTCCCCATACCTCCTGAGAACAGGAAGGGTCCATGTGATCCGAGCAGACTGCCCATGTGCTATGGAGGGACCCTGGGAGAGATGTCAAAACAGCAGGTAGAGTGGGGACCAACACTTGGCGTGGGGGCCCAGCGTGGAGGGGCTGATGAAGTAGTCTATAAGATCCGTGGATCCGCCTTCTGGCATGTGTTTGAACAGAGTCTTTGGGAATCAAAAGGAATGGGTGGAAAGGCATATAGGAGGCCATGACCCGGCCAATGAAGTGGTAGGACTGGCGCAGCCCTGGCCTGCAAAGCCCGGGGCCGCGTGACCAGCGGTAGGTCGTCGAGAGAAATTGGGGGTGGACAACAGTAACCGGGGGTTAATTTTTGCATTACCACGGTACTTGCAAGAGTGTCTGAATGGTGTCCCGGGGTGTCCCACCATTTCTGGAAGATTCTGAGTGCCTGAATCCATGTGCAGGGACCCACTCTTGTGGAAGCAGAACTCGGCCTGAGAATCTGGTCTGCCCAAACGTTTTTGAATTGGCCTGGGAGATTATACTGCCCGAGGAGATGGGTTATAGCGTGTTTGATGGCTCTTACTGGCGAAGTGAACCCCACAGTCCCCAGAGAGCTTCGTTTATCCAACCAGCCAACAAGAGAGCCCAGTCCCTGCCTTGTTTTGTGTGTTACCGTAGAACATGGCTAGCTACTTTGGCTTGTCGGTATGAGAACACAGCACTGTCATTGTTGTAGAGGTGAATAATGTGGGTATGAAAGACCTTCGAGACGCAAGAACAAAGTTGCTCGAAGCTCCAGAAAAACAAAGAGTTGAGGTAGTTGAAGGGCATATGCGGTCCCCCTGGCCCGTGCGGGGGAGACCAAAGGCCTTGAGTGGAGAGGTCTTTGGAAGATGATAACTCCCCAGCCCTGTCTGGGGAGGCATCTGTAGTGAGGGTTGCCGAATAGGGGTGGTAGCGGTTAGGAAGGGGGACCCCAGCAAACAGGTTTGTTGAAGGGGAGGACCATCCACCACTGGAGAGACCCCAAAGAGACGTTTTGGAGGTGGTTTCTAAAAATGAGTGTGGTGCGGTTGAGGAAGCCTCCTGAACTGCGCTTGGGGTCCCCTAGAGTGGACAGATGTGCCATTGAGCTGCCCTGTCTCATATGCAGGGCGAGCATAAGGTGCACCACGATGGGAGGAGCGTGGTTTGGAGGCCAGGTGTCCCCTAAGCAATTGGAATAACATGTCTCGGGCAGTCAAGTTAGTTCTGGGACTGGAACGTGAACGGGATGGCGCCAGGTGTCACTAGCCGGTGGCAACGTTCCCTGGGTTGAAAGTAGTAGTCGCCCTTGCTGTGGGAATGTAATCATACAGCGCAGAGTCCCCCTAGGTTGAATTCGCCTAGGGATTGAGATATGTGGTGAGTTGATGACCATTTGGGCAGATTGATGACAAGTCCCAGATACTGCAGAAATGCAGATGGTGGTGGTCCCAGGGAAGTCCCCCTGAGCCTGAGACTGAGATGGCATGCGCTGATGAAACCAGTCGTCCTAGGTTAAATGGGAAGACAAAGATTCCCTGAGTGCGTAGAAATGCAGCCCACGTACTGGACATTGGCATGTTTGGTGTGGTAAACCACCTCTTGGGAGCATAGGCCCACTAGACCGCAAGTTGGTGAGTACTCTGTTCTGGCAACTGTTTGTTTTACACCTGGAACAGGAAATCGAAGGAATTTGGTCGGGTGTTGGTGATGGGTGGATGAGTATATTTTTGTTAGGGTGCCCGCATCCTTTAGGGTCTAGAGAAGACAAAGCCAGTCCTGACTCTGAAATTTAAGGAATGAGAATACCTAGAGAGAGCATTTTAGAATTTTTCCTTTGCACAGGAATTTGTTTTAATTCATCTCAGATGCTAGGATGAGTCCCCCCTGTGTCCCTCCGTGTTTTCTTTGGAATCAGAAAATAGGGGGAGTAGAACCCTGAGCCCTGTGTGGAGGAGGGGTACCTGTTCTATTGCCCCTTGGGCAAGCAGTGTAAGTTCACCTCCTTGATCCAACAGGTGTAGGAGAGATGGGGGAGAGATGACATTTCTCACCCCTGGGGCTAGATATAAAGGCCCTGGTAAAATGCAGTTTGTAATCCCTCTCTGATGATAGAGAGGGTCCACTGCTCCTGACTGTAATCTGTTCCCAATCTGGGAGCACAAATTCAGCTCAGCCTTCCTGGAAATAGTTGAGATGGCTCTTTGGTTGCTGCAGAGCCAGAAAAGGGTATGTTTTTCTCTAGAAGTAAGTCAAAAACCCTGAGGGGTTGTGGACTGTATTTGAAGCTGGGGATCAGCTCCTGCAGGTCCTTTGTTTCACTGGCCTGTTTAGTCGTGCTGGGTCGCTTAGGAACAAAAGCGGAACTTGAGCGGATGACTGGCCAGCATTGGAACGCAAATCTAGGCTTTTTGTAGAAGATTGTCTTAAAGAGAACTCTTTTTGGCAGGGAGTGAAGTAGAAACTTTAAGAGAGTCTATCCAAAGCAGCATGTCTCTGGCATCTAATTTTGGGAATGTCTTTGACTTGGCCACTCTTTGCGCGAGACGAGATTTTTCCCCCTGTACAAGGTAAAATTGCCCTAGGCCCATCTTGGTGGGGCACCCAGGATTCCCAGGTCGAATGACCTGGAGCCCAACGTCATTGTCGACGAGCATGCGTATGGCTAAATGCCCAGATTGCGGGTCTACACACGTCCGGCAAACCGTCTCAAAAGGTAAGTGCAAGGGGCAGCCCTATTGTGAGAACTTGTGACACAGGTTCTTGTGGATATGCTTTAAGCAGAAGCAGGGGACACTCCCTCGGGTTTTCCTATGCCTCTGGAATAAAGGGGAAGAAAAATCTTGTACTTTTAAAAAGAGCAAGCCCGTCCTTATCAGAAACATTACCCAGTGAGGTAGGGAGTACTATGCTCAGGCGATTTTGACAGTCCTGAGCAATCCAGCATACTACATAGGCGCTGAAGAAGGCAATTGTGTCTCTGCCACAAAAGCATCCAAAGTTTCGTTACATAATCTTCCTGGAGGGGTAGAAGAGTGCGACTTTGTGGTACTCTTAACTCTTTTTCATAGCAGACTTCACCACAATAGAATGGTGAGGAACGCTGAGGTTTTTTTTTGGTTTGAAAACCAGGGAGAAAAGGAGGTGACCCGGCGGGTACAGAGTTGTATCCAAACCGACGAGGAAGGTTGGGTGGAGATAGTAGTAAGAGGGTGAGCCTCCCATAAAGTGGCCAGTCGCATAAGTGTGGGTTCTTGGGTATAAGTAGTGATGAATAAGGATCAGATTGTATGACTTGACCGATAACGTTTGGGACACCTTAAGAGTATCCTAAAATGTCGCATAATTTTTGAGCTCTAATAGGTTTACCTTTTATCAGAGGATACTGGTAATGGAAACGTCCCTTGGCACTTTCCAAGATGAAGTCCTGAAAGGACAATTCCTTCTGGAAGGAGACATTCCTTTCCCTCTTATGGGGAGAAGGGCTGCCTCAGGAAGAATAAGGGATGCTTAACAATCAGAATCATCTGAGGTATCGGCATCCTCCAGAAAGACTCGAAAACGTACTCGCCTACCAATGTTGTTTACCAGAGATTGATATGGCGTACCGACCGGTATGACCTCGGGGCGTACCGGAAGCCGTGTTCTGTAACCAGTCAGGAATATTGCGGGAAAGCCAAAAAACCGGTAACCGCAGGCCCTTCTAACTTGGGTGAAGTAGATGCTTTCCTAAGGGTACCGGTATCGGTTGTGAAATGTACCGTAATCCGGGGTCGGAACCGACGGTTTTGCGGAAGTAACCGTAGGGCGTCGCAGCATTTAATTAACAGCAAGCCAATTATAAGTCCTGAACTGCATGGATTGTCACACCGTTAGTACCCAATATGACCTCACACAACTGAACCCTGGATGTCCGGTTACCGGTTTTGAGAGCCGGTACCGCCAGAGCAGTCCTAACAGTTGATCTGGTCGAGGCCGTTGCCAATCGATGTCCAACCCCCCCTTGTTAACCCCATAGGAGGAGCTTTGGAAGCCGGATGCGTGTTCCCGTCCGGGGTTGTTTGGCTGGGGCATGGTCTATCAGGGTCGAACCCAAGTGCCCTCTCTCTGCTTTGATGGAGAAGTTGCCCCTTGAAAGACTTGCCCGAGGAATGTTTTGGTTACCCTTGAAGGATCCATCCGGAGATGAAGGACCTGGATGATGCTGATGCTGGAATTTATCTGTGGGAAAAACAGCAACATGAAATTTAGCTGCTCGGTTCTGTAAGCCCGCCCGTTTGGACATCGAGAGAGCAGGATGGGACCAATCCGGAACCGAATGGTCAGGGCCCCAACACATTTAAAGACACCATCTCATGGGTGTTCTGTGACTTGAGAATAGTAACCAGAGCATTTGGGTGCAATGGTTTTTTAAAACCAGAAGATGGTTTATTCCTCCATAAAGAGGGAAGAATTTGTAAAAGGGCCAAGAATAAGGCCTTACAAAACAGAACAATACACACCAAGTGTGGAAAAAAGAAAAATTTTTTTTTTATTTTTTATAAAGAAACAAAGAAGTAAACGACCCCGGGGGCGGTAACCGGTTGACGAGAAATCCGTGGACAGAGCAGGGAAAAAATGACCGGGTTAGCATGGTCAGTGAGACCGCCAATTGTTTTAAACAATAAATTCTATAATACATGAGGCGGTTACGAAGATGGAACAACGACCTGCTGTCTCCGTGGCAAAAAGAAGAAAACTGGAAGAGGAAGAAGAACATAGGGGTCAGGAACAGGACAGGGAAGGCAGCGCGCATCGCGCTGATGGGAAGCCCCAACAAGCCCAAGCTTTAACTCTTATGTGTAACGGAAGCCATGTGGGAGCTTTGTCCCCGGGGGGCGCAAAGGGGGCCGCCTCGCGGGTACCGGGGTAACCAGAGCGTGGGGACCCAAAGGGAGTGGAATGGTGAGGACTCATTTCCCTGCGTGTTTTCCTGGAGGAATAGCTTGTTTTTCCTTCCAAGGGACCTTGTTTTTTTGCCTGCTTCCTTGCGTGCGCAAAGCTACACAAAGATAGCACACCTCAGTGGGATGCTAGCAGATATTGACTCAGCCGTGGGCATCCAGTCGCAACGTGAAACCACAATGGGTGGTCAATCACTGAGTTTAACACAGTCATGATTATTCCGGCATTTCCTCCCCTCCGAATACATTTTCCCCCAATCAGGACTAACTTGACAGTGGAAAAATAATGCCCTGGTGCTGATATTAGCGGGAGGGCGGGGGGGGGGGGGTTGGGCAAAATACATGGAAGGCGTATAAATAGGGGCACTGAATCAGTGAACACAGGGCATACGCATAGATGCGCCTCAGAGATGTTCTGAGAATCAAACACTTTGGCTGAGGGATCTGCAATGACCAATATCCAATGTATATCACCTTGCTCATAGAGCACATAATGGAGTAGGGGTGTTAACTAAGAAGCACCATTTGATGTTTTAGTAAAATAGTCGTTGTCTAGGCTGGCCCAAGGTACTAGCAGCAGCGTGTCCGTGTTGCAGGGCCCATTTTCAAGAAACCAAGTACAGAGGAGCAAGCGTTGCACCACCCAACCGAGCTAGGCAAATAAATCCAAATGCTCCCTAAGAGCCTGGGAGATGACGATGAAATGTGACCAACAGGCTCCCAGTCAGGATATGTCTGATGGGCCTGGAATCCAGTCCTGGCCTTCAGCCCATTGCATGCAGAAGACATTTCGGTCCCACACTTATTACTCCAAATATGTACACAAAACAACAAACAAGCAAAGAAAACCACAGGGTACCCGTGCCATGCCAAAGGGTCAGACCAAGACTAGAACCAAATCTTGTATGTGTGCTGCGTTAATCCCCAAGGGTAGGCCAAATATCCCCATCCCCGGGGTAAGGTGAGGCCCAGGGCCCGGAATAAATGTGTACCTATACCGCGGCATGTACGCCATGGGCGATTAGGGGGAACTCCACAGCTGGCAAGGGCCCCCAAAAATGGAAGTGAGCTTTTTTTTAATTTTTTTAAATAAAATTGTTAAAAAACACAAACCTGCTGGCTGCCGGCCGAGCGTGGGCGCCCCTCTGCTGCCGGCGGTGCAGCATGGACTGACCCCCGCGCGGGGGTGGGCCCCTCTGCAAGGTCCGATCTTTCCCTCCCCACCGCCTCCGTGCAGGCTGTGAGAGATGCCGCGAAGGGAGCGTGGTCCCCTCCCTCGCGTTCTCTGTATCATGGCCACGTCAGGGGCTGATGGGGAAGATGGTCCCCATGCAGCCCCTGCGGGGACGTTAACGAGGAGACGCGAGGTTGTAGGACACGCTCCGCAACAAATTCGCGGCCTCTCACAGACCTTGCACCGGAAGGGAGTATGGACCGGATCGACCTTGCAGAGTGGTCCCCCGAGGGTTCAGTCCCATGCTGGCCCTGCTGCAGCAGAGGGGGCCCCGCGGCGGCAGCCAGCAGGTTTTTTTACTTTATTTAAAAAAAAAAATCTAACTTCCATTTTTTGTGGGCCCTTGCCAGCTGTGAGTCCTACGCTATGGCCGACATGGCGTATAGTAAATCCGGCCCTGGCCTCACCTTACACCCGGGATGGCACCTGCCTATTGGCTTCATATTCCCACACAAGATTTGGTCTAGTCTTGTCTGACCCCTTTGCATGCATGTACCTGGTTCTTGCTTGTGTGTGAGTGCAATTGAGTACTCAGACCTACATGGTCCCTGCATGCAATGGGCTGAAGGCCCAGGACTGGATCAGGCCATCTACATATCTTAAGCCGTTGGCAACGTATCCCAGGCCTTAGTGAGCATGGATTTGCCTGCTATGGTGCAGTTGTCCTCTGCAGGTTCTATGGCATTCAACTGACAGGTGCTTTCGTGACCTTGGCAGCCTAACAGACTTTTTTATAAAACAATGTTTGCTTCTTAGTTACGCCCTACCTCATTATGTGCTCTATGAGCAAGGGTATACATTGGATTTTGGTCCATGCGAGATCCCTCAGCCAAGTTTGGATTCTCAGAGCATCCTCTGAGGCGCATCTATTTTTCCCTGTGTTTTTTCCTGATTACATGCCCCTATTTATCTTCCCATGTTTGCACCCCCCCCCCCCTCCCTCCCGAAATCAGCACAGGCAATATTCCACTGTTCCATCTGATGGTGAATGTATTGAGTGTAGAAATTCCCTGCATACAGCTGTGGTAAACTCATGATTGACCACCCATTGTTGGTTTCACTTGCGCTGTAGCCCAGGTGAGTCCCTATCTGCTAGCATCCCACTGAGGTGTGATATCTCTTGTATGCTTTGCGCACGCAACTGAAGCAGGCAACAAGGTCCCTTGGAAGGACAAACAGCTATCTCCAGGAACAAGCAGGAATGAGTCCTCACATATGGGTACGTCGGTACCGACGGAGCCTGCTGCGCGGACAGCTCCCCAGGCTTCCCAAAAGGAAAGCTTTTTGGGGCTTCCCACAGCGCATGCCCGCTGCCTTCCCGCCTTCCTGACCAACTCTCCGGTCAGTTCTTCTTTGTCCACGGAGCCAGCAGGTCGGGTTCCCTGTCACCGCTGAAGAATTTCTTGTTTTGAAAGTTGTTCTGACCGCGTAACTGCCTTCCCCGATTCCGAACCGGTACCGCCGGTCTTTACTTCTTTGTTTCTTTAAAAAAAAAAAAAAAACTTTTTCTTTTTCCACACTTGGTGGATTTCTTTTTGGTAGTCCTACCGGCCTTTACAAATTCTCCCTCATGGAGAAACCATCTTCTGGTTTTAAAAAATGCACCAAATGCTCTGGTACTATTTCAGTCACAGCCACCCATGATTGGTGTCTTAAATGTTTGGGCCCTGACCATTCGTTTCCGGATTGTCCATCCTGCTCTCTGAGGTCCAAACGGGGCTTACAGAACCGAGCAGCTAAATTTCATGTGCTGTTTTTCCACAGATAATCCAGCATCACAATCATCCAGGTCTTCATCTCCGGAATGGATCTCAGGTAACCAAACATATCCTCGGGCACTTCCTTCAAGGGGCAAATCTCCCTCAAAGCAGAGAGAGGCCCTTGGGTTCGACCTCTGGTTGAAGCCCCTTCCCCCAGCCAAACACCCCCGGCGGGAAGCTCCGGCTTCCCAAGCTCCTCCTATGGTTTTTACAGGTTGACAACGATGGCACGGCCTCGACCGATCACCTGTTAGACTGCTCTGGGGTACCGGCTCAAACCGGTACCGACAGCCAGGCAGTTGTGGGCGTCATTTGGGTACTACGGTACAACCAATGCATGCAGTCCATCGATGGTCTTTTTAGTTTAATGCTGCG
>JAWIIG010000204.1:0-38757 GCA_033557465.1 Ichthyophis bannanicus
CTATAACCCTCAGAATCTCCTCTAAAGAGCTGGGTTGGGAAAACAGCAACAAATCATCAGCATAGGCCGCCCGCTTTATCTGAAGATCCGCCAATCCAAATGGCCGCGAACCCTCTCAGAAAGTCGAATTAGTAGCCCCAGGGGCTCCAAAGCTAAATTAAAATAGGATCGGCGATAATGTGCCACACCCTTGCCTTTTCCCTCGATGTAGTGAAAAGGGAGCAGACAGCAGCCCATCTATGAGAATACGAGCCTGTGGAGCATAGTACAGGACCTGAATTGATCTAATAAAAACCATCCTTAAAACCGAACCATCGCAAGACCCTGAACAAAAAGACCCCTTCAAGCCTATTCAAAGGACTTTTTCAGCATCCAAGGAAATCCCCACCAAGGGAGTACCAGACTGTTCCGAAGCAGCAAAGAGCTTTAGCACAGCAACCGGCATTATCCGACGTCGCCCTCCAGAGCATGAAGCCCACATTGATCAGGGTGGATCAAATCGGCCGTCACCCTCTCTACCTGTTTGGCCACAAACGGCGGCCAAATAGGCTTGTAGTCCACCTTCAACAATAATATCAGCCTCTAATTCATCCACCTTGAGGGCAATCTCTACCAGGCTTTTCCAATCCCACTAATCGTAGCTCTTCATTGAAACCCCCCACTGAGGGCCACCTGTTCCTGCAATAAAGCTGAAAATTATTTTAGCCAAAAAAGGAGAAGCACCCCTTGGAAAAACACTTGGTATAACTCAATAGGTAGGCTCCGTCAGGACCCGCCGCGTTCCCCTTTTTTCAGCCGCTTTAAGAGCAGTGCGGAGCTCCCACCCAAAGAAAGGGGCTTCCAGATCCACGCCTTGTTTGAGGCAGAAAGAGAAGGATGCGGAATGCGCTCCAAAAAAACATCGCACTCCTCCGCCATTATACCCCCCTCTGATAACTATACAACCCGGCATAGAAAGCCCGGAACGCTTGCAGCTATTTCCGGTGTCTGTAGGAGTCAGGGTCTGATTGCTTTAATTATTTGAGTGCAGCCACCTTAGCCCTCTCTTTTGCTCTAGGATTCAAAGTTGTCGCCAACAACTTACCTGCCTGTGTTTTGCTCCCTATCATATTTAGCCTTGGATGCATCTGAAAGCTTTTCAGCTTCCAAGCTTAAAGATATTATTAAATTAGAAATCTCAGCTTTTTGCAAGCGCAACAAGATACCAGGATTCTACTCTCAGTCCTTAACAACCTCTCGCCCCCGCCCGTATTTGAGTCTCCATCTCACGTCAATACTAGCTTTCCTGCGACGCGCCCGACCCTAATAGAAAAGCTGGTGATTCTAGCACGCAAGAAAGCCTTGAAAGCCTCCCACCATGCCCATCCAGAAGTGGCCTCAGGAGATTCACCGCGAGAGTACTCTTTTATTACTCCTTCCAGGTACTCATGAAGTACTCCTGGTCTGCAAGTAAAGACCCGTCTGAATAGAACCACCCGGAACTCCTATCAGGGGTAGAATCCGGTAGGAAAGACCGGAAAACGAGCCGCATGTATCGGAGACCCCCCCCCTGTTTTTTACCACGCCGCTATTTGTGCGTCCTCCACGTGGGCCACGATAGATCTGGAAATCAGGAAGAAATCAATCGCTGGAATGTGACCCATGGCAGGAGAGAATAGAAAGTAAACTCCTTCTGAAATGGGATGGAACACGCCGCCAAACATCTACTAGATTCTTCTCCTGTATCAGAACTATATTGAGCACCGTGGCCGCACGACTAACTCTTATGGAGCGGTAAGGTTGGCGATCTATTAAAGGATCCAACACGAGATTGAAATCCCCCCCCGGATAAGGTTACAGTGGGTAAGAGCTTGTAACTCCTCCGCTACCTCATGAAAAAAGAGACATCATCAGAATTCGGACCATAGATATTCATAATACCAAACGTTCGATCCCGAACCCGCAGACGGGTTTTCACCCATCTCCCTCCCAGGTCTGCCCGAGTTGATTCAATTACCGGCTGTAGAGCCTTCCAAGCCAATATTAGCACCCCATTCTTTTTATGACATGCCCCGGCCACCCCGATCAGCATGTAGGTCCCCCCCCCAACTTTTGAGCCTCCCCTAACGGCAGATGGGTCTCTTTCAGCAGTACAACATCAGCTCTCATCTTCCTGCAATATAACAGTATCTTATTCCGCTTAATGTGGTTCTTTATTACCCTTTACATAAAAAGACATTAAATTATGTTTTACTTTAACAGCATTGAAAAATCATACCAAAAAGGTTTGGGCAAAATGCAATGCAAAAAAAAGACCCAGCCCCCATAAAAAACCACAGCCCCCCCCCCCCCTATGGAGACAACTGAAACCCAAACCCATCCTTAAGCTAAAACTATGTGGGTGAACCATCCTGAACAAGACTACACCCTGATCCCCCCCAACCCATATGACCAGTAAGCACTCCCCCCACAAACATACTCAAGCAAACTCACACACCCCTATCCATCCACAGCCCAACTACCATAACCCATACAGACACTCAAACCAAACACACAAACCCACACAGATCGATAACCCCCCTATGCCTGACCACCCCCTCCCTCCCCCCTCGCTACTCCCCCACTCACTCTCCCCCCCTCCCCAGCCCCCCTGAGAATACCTTATACAAATAACTAAACAGAAAGGCAAGAAAGGTAAGGCCGGAGGCCGGGGGATGGCCCAGGGGAGGGACACCCGGAACAAACATAAGAAAGGGGAGGGGAGGAGCAGCAACCATCCAGCCGCTTTTAAACCGCAAAACCCCCAAAAACCTCGGAGAAAAGACCAGATCCCCACCCCCACAACCATCCAAACGCCCTGCCCAGAAGAGACAAACACACATGATCAGCACAGGGTTAACATAGCGCCACAAAGTTACTGTCTCCCAACCTCTACAGGTTTTCATGCAGTCCCTGTGCCCAGCGGGCACCCTGAAAACCATGCTCCAAAACAGACAGCTCAGCGCATCAAAATGGCCTCCTGTTCTTCCACAAACTGTAGCAAGGCATGCGGGTCTTCAAACGTGCGCGTTTGAGTGTGTAGAGTCACTCGGAATCTCGCTGGAGCAAAGAGGCCGTAGCGCGCCTGGAGCTGCTGCAAACGGGGACGCAGAGCCAACATCTGTCTCCTTTTCTCTACTGTCACTTTATTGAAGTCAGGGAAGAAAGAAATGTTACGGCCCTCGATGCTGACTGGTGCCAAGGCCTTCGCCGCCATCATGATTTGCAAAGCCTGCTGAAGCCTCAGCACTCTCAAGATAATAGGCCTCGGCCTGCTTAGTATGTGGCACCGAGTGTACTGGAACACGATGTGTCCTTTCAAGTTCCAGCGGGGGATTAAAATCCAAACGTAGGAGCTTCGGCAATTGCACATTCAAAAAAGCCAGCATATCCCCCGCTTCAGCGCCCTCAGGCACTCCAAATAATACGCACATTATTTTGACGGGGTGCGATTATTTAGGTCCTCTAGATTGCGTTCCAACTGCGCGATGCGCTTGCTATTAGCCAAAGACAGTTTTAAGCGCTCCTCATGACACTCCACTTGACTTTCCACACGGGAGGACTTTTTCAGCGAGCCCCATGATCTGCTCTTTCATCTCCTTTAACTCAAGTATGTCTGCCTGCACGCCCGAGAGCATCTCCCTATTAGCTTCCACTAGCCCTCGGACTGCACGAATCTCAGCAAGCAACTCTTGCATAGCATCCATATTCTCTCTGGGCCCGGCCGCCTTCTGCGGGGAGGGAGGGTCCGGCTTTTGCCGTTTTCAACGCCTGCCGCCCCGACGGGGCTGAAGTCCAACTTGCCGGATTTACTCACGGCCATCCTTCCTCTCGTACCAAATGTAGAAAGGGGGGAGAGAACCTCTTCAAAAACAGACGGGGAATGCAGGATTTATGAAAGGATTGCAGGGAGCACGGGAATCAAGCTGCCATCTTGCTCCTGGCCAGGCTCCGCCCCCATAAAATGGACTTCTGTATTCTTCCCCTGTAACTCTCAATGGCTCCTATGCATATATATACCTGCTCTGAGGAAGTGTAAGTTTGTGCATATATCTGCCAGTAAGAAATTTAGGGGTATGTTTACTAAACCGTCTTAATGTTCACTCTGCGACATTATCCGCGTGATAAGGTACCTTATCATGCAATAATGGCGCTTTAATCGGCGCGCACAGGTACCTTAGCATGCGATAATGCGCACAGCGGCACAAATGAGCGCTGAGGGTGGAGAAAGGCTACCTGAGGGCGGAGGAAGGCTCCCCAGGGGCGGAGAGAGAGAGAGGGTCAATGGGCGGGTGAGTGGGAGGGGATAGGCTCCCTGTACAATAACACTGTGGAATCCTGGGCTGAAAAATAACGCCAGTGAAACACTGGCGTAAGAGCTGATTTAAAGGGAAAAGAAAACATTTCCGTCAGCAATGTACAGCAAAACCTGGGAAAACGACAAAAAGTGATAAGTGTGATACATGTGCACAGAACAAAAGGGCAAATAAACAGTGAAAATGACCTCAAGAAAATGTAAAAACAAAATAACCAAGCTGGCCAATAGTGATATCAATGGGAAACTTCAAAAAACACTCCCAAGAAAGCTAAAAAAAAAAAAGATATGAATTTTGGAAGGGTCTATGCTCCGTCCCCATATAAGGTGAATGAGCCCACAGTGAAAATGTGCTGAGCAGGGTTTTCCTCTCCATTCGACAGGTTTCCTATGGCATGCACATGTTCCGCAACAGCAGGGCGGTCATGTCGGAATGGGCAACTGGACAGATGCTGGAAAAGGGGACACAGAGGGCTGCAGGCGGCACATGCCGTGGTGCAGCTGGGCCACAGTGCGGACTAGGGTGATGCCTAGCTGGCCCATAGGAATGCTGAAACAGTAGAGCGGCCAGACAGCAACTGCAGCTCCGTGGTGGGCTCAATAAAAAAACTTGAGCAAAATGGAAGATTAGCTTCAAGAGGCGGTTTAAACCTCAAGGCTGCTCTTCCGACATTATTACATACCGCCAGCTATTCATTTCATGCACACTTCTCTACTTTTGTTTGAGGGCCCAACATGGGCACGAGTGTGCTTCCCACGGTGTCACAGGGGATAGTACCCAGCAGGTACCCCCAATGGCATGGAACATTGGCAGGCGGTGCTGGGGGGGAAGCGTGGACAGCTATGCAGTCACCCCTACCCCAGAACCCGCACCATAGGCAGCCACCTACCTGCACACTGGATGGCCTGAGACTGCGCACCACCAGCACCACCAACAGAAGGGCATGTCAGCATGGTGGCAGAGGGGTACTGTTGGTGGAGGGGGCAGTGGCAGCTGCCCAGAGCAGACCGTGGCCTAGCCCTGTGTAGGTGAGTGCCATGCACTGCAACAGACAGGCCCTGTCTTACGAACAGTCATGGTATCACCAGGGAATGCACTGTCTCTGTGGCAACAAGGTGGTGCAGTGCACACAGCCAGTGTGTTCAGAAAGCAGAAAGTCACAGGTTCAAGTCCCAGCTTGTGGCTCCTGCCAACCCAGTCCCCATATTTTACCCACTACTAAACATGCTAATACAGACAGAACCTTTAGTGCAGATGATATAAACATGCTCAAAACACCTACATTTTACCCTACAGAGCACAGACACCATAGACATGTGCAATACCTAGAGCAGAGTTTCCAAAATGCAGTCCTGGAGGGCCAAACACCATTCAGGTTCCATGCTGCCTCTAATAAAGATGCCTGTGCTGCATGTCTATGCGCCGCCCTCATGGTATGCAGATGTATCTCATGCATATTCATGAGGGACAGCATTAAAACCCGAACAGTGTTTGGCCCACCAGGACTGAAGTTGGGAACCTCTCCCCTAAATCAGCGGCCAATCGGGGGAGACACACTCACACCCACAGGCTCTATTATCCAATGCCTCCTGGAGAGACAGAATGTTGGGCCCTGTGTGCATCTCCCAATACTAGCACTTGCATACCTTAGCAATGCCACCCTAAACCTGGGAATACGGTACACAGCTATCAAAAGGTAGTTATGATTACTGGCAGATAGCAATTCCTACGTTAAGCACAGTTTGCTGATTGAGCTCCATAATAGCAACCTTTCTGATGTCTGTGGAGTGTGCTTCAGGTCTGGTGTCTGACAGTGTTTACCACCCTGGGGAGTGACCCCCAACAGTATTGCATACCATAGCCATGCCTGCACTGTGCCCAGGACTGGTGCGGTGGCTAGGGCTGGTAAACACCTCTATAGTTGCACAATGCTGGCATAGGTGTGGGGAGTGTGTGTCTATCTATCCAGTGTGTGGTGGCTGCAAACACCCTCCACAGCCCACACTGCTAGCACTGTTTCCAGTATTGGCCTGCCAATGTGCATAATGAGGAGCAAGGTACTGTGGGAATAGCCTGGATAGGGTGGCCTGGCCTTGTTGCATCTGGACAGGACATAGGGCAATGGCTCGGACATTGTAGTGCCCGGCCACCACCTGCACGGACAGGGTGGCCACAGCATGTCCTGCTGGGAGGTCACTCTCACCCTGACTGAGCAGTGACCATGGCATGGCTAGGTTCCCCCATAGTGCTATACAGTGTTTTTTTCATGTGATATGTATGGGTTCTCTTTTGGGGCCCAATCACTGACTTATCTGCTTGGTGTGTATGCTGACATCCCAGTTCTGGGTTCATGCATCTTCTCCAGGACCATGCACTATGGACTAGCTAGCAGACTGTCTGCTGCTAGTATGTGTCTTGCTGGAACACCTTGCAGGGTGCAGTGGCTGGAGGCTTGTTGCTGGAGACTGTCAGATAGTGGTGGGGAGCAGCTGAGCATTTCCAGACCTACTGTCTGTCTGCTATTGCTTTATGGATGTGTACAGATCTGCATTGACTGCCCTGTAGGGTGTCTGTTCCCCAGCAGGACTGG
Source organism: Ichthyophis bannanicus (assembly GCA_033557465.1). Lineage (NCBI taxonomy): Eukaryota > Metazoa > Chordata > Amphibia > Gymnophiona > Ichthyophiidae > Ichthyophis > Ichthyophis bannanicus. The sequence continues at coordinate 6,925 of JAWIIG010000204.1, forward strand.
GGTTGATAGTCCCCTCTACTGCCACCATTACAGGCGGTAGAATGTGGATCTGTTGGTGGGAGATCCTGTTTCCCGCCCTCAGCCCTGGGGGGTGGTACATAATCCGCCTATGGGTCCAAACTCTCCTCCTTCGCCTACATCATGTAACCATGGCACCAACACAGGATATGCACTATTCTGGGTGCATCATAGCCCATAAGGACTAAACATGACTGAGAAATACAGATGGACACAGATGTATCCTAGGTGTGTCTGCAGGAACTACCTATCACACACAGTAGCACTGATGGGGACCTGCAGCATGGCGTATATCAACCATGAAAGGTGCTGTGGACCTGGTGCTGGGTGTCCCACCTCATCCTCAGGATGAGCACAGTACCCGCACAATGTGACGGTCTTTAGCTACTCTGTGCCAGCAACACACACGGTCAGTACCCCCTACCAGGCTGAGGTGCTGTAGGGGTGCACACGGTCAGTTCCCCCTACGTGGCCGAGGTGCTGTGGGGGTGCATGCCCCATCATGTGATCATCTGTAGACTGCTGATATTCATGTGCAGTGCATCATGGGTAAGGGTGGGTTAACCCTATCCTGGTAACCACAGCAGACAGTTTGTGTGGTGACCTGCAGTCCTTCTGAAGCCAGCCAGGGGTTTGGGTGTAGCTATACAGCTGTAGGCCACTGGTGACATCACTGCCTGTGGAGTCAGAGGTCATGAGTTTGATCACACAGTGGAGTTATTTGATAGGGCTGTCTGAGGCATTGTCTATTTTTAATGTACATTAGTGCTGCCAGCAAAAACACCCTCAGAGTACTGTAGCCATAAGGTGCTTCATAGGGCGCCCTATAAAGCGCCTTCTAAGGTGCTTTATAAGGTGTCCTATAAGTGCCTTATAGGGTGCCTTATAAGGTGTACTATACAGCGCCTTATAAGGTGCCTTATAAGCGTCCTATGAAGCGCCTTATAGGGTGCCCCATAGGGGACATTATAGGGTGCCTTGGCGGACAGTGCATTTTATAATGTGCCCTATAGAGTGCCTTATGCAGCACCTTAGGTTACAGCATGTGAGGGTGTGTTTGCTGGCAGCACTAATTGAAATATAAATAACATGCCTCAAAAAGCAATACTTATACATAACAGCTAATGCCTCAGCCAGCCATATGCATTAGGCACACTGGAGGATCAAACTCATTACCCTGTACCATCAGTCAGTGTATTAACCATTGTGCTACAGCTCTGTTTCTGTGTTTGCATGTCTGCGTGCCTACTTAAGATTACCGCGCGTTAACATGCTTAGCGGCGTTTCGCCTGATAATGTGTGCAGTGCACGTTATCACGCGATAATCCCGTTTTGCTACGTTAAGACCGAAACGCCCACTCCTTTTATGGCAGCCAGCACACTATCGCCAGGCGCACATTAAGACTGCTTAGTAAACATACCCCTTAGTTTATTTTATTAACACTATACCACTCTTTCATAAAATACAGTAAAGTGTAGTTGCTCACCTGTAATGGGTGTTCTCCGGGGACAGCAGGAAGCAGGAACAAAGGAACAAATACTTCAGTAGGGAGAGAAGCTAGGGCATATGCAGGGAAAGTAGAGACAGAGAGGAAGAGGGATATATGCTGGCATAGGAAGGAGGAAAGGCAGAGTTAATTTATTTATTTAGACAGTTTTGTATACTGCCTTATCCTTCAATCAAAGCAGTCACAACACAATTGGGGGGATACATTTAACACGCGGGGATATGAGACACATACACTAATACTTACAGGGAACATGGGCAATGGAGGGTTAAGTGGCTTGCCCAAAACCACAAGGAGCATCTGTGGGACTAGAAACCCCAGTCCTTCCGGCCCAAGGTTGCTGTCCTCTAGTGGGATTTGAACCCCCGACCTTCCGGCCTGAAGTACCTTGCCCCAACCACTAGGCTACTCCTCCCTTTGAAAAAGAGGCAGATGGGCAGATGCTGGGGAAGAGGAGAAGAAGATGCGGGAAGACGTAGAAGAATGGATGCTGGGGCTGACAGAGAGGGAGGCTAGATAGATGCTGGGGATGGTGAAGAAAGTGGCAGAGGGTTATGAAGAGTGTGAAAGGTAAAGAAAGGAGGCAGGTTCTTTGAATGAGGTGAAAGAGTAGAAATAAGGAAATGTAAAAGGGATAATGGGAGCCTGGATGCGGGGAGTGGGGAGGGTAAGATATAAGAAAGGGATTGGAGGGGGGCGGAGCCCGATGTCCAGCGGGATGGTCGCATAACGCTGAGGCTCCCGAGAGGCCTACTCAGAATCCTGAATTAACACCGGACAAACTTGAATTTCTGCTCTGATCTTGCCGGGGCATATTGGTGAGATGGCAGGGACCAAACCTACGCGTCTGGAATTTGGATCTCCAGCGGCTTCTCACGGTAAACGCTCCAAAACTGAACTCCCGTCCCCGCAGAAGGGGCCGGCTTTCCGCGAGGGCCCCGAAATGCAGCAGGAAATCCTCGCAGAAATTAGAGGGGTTAAGGACCTCGTGCAGTCAAACGGTGAAGCACTTCGAGCGCTGAGGGAAGATCTTGGTGTATTGCAAGGCAGGCTGGAGGGGCTCTCTTCGCGTCAGGACAAAATGGAGAGTATATTAGACTCCCATGCGGTCCGGCTGTCCAAACTCGACAAAGTTGAACGTCAGGTGCGGGCCTTGCAGAAAGAAGTGGAAGATGGCAATAATAGAGCGCGCCGCAACAACCTACGACTCGTGGGCATACCGGAGGGAGCGGAATTGGGAGATATGAAGGAATTTTTAAGTAAAATCCTCCCTTCCCTGCTCCAAATCACCTTTACCAAAGAATTGGAGATTGATCGCGCTCATCGTGTTCCCACAAACATAACGCTCAACAGGAAGACCCCGCGGCCTATCATCTTTCGACTTTTGAGATATCAACATGTGGAACAAATTCTCAGTGCCTCCCAAGCAAAGGGCCATATGGAGTATGAGAGCCACAAGATCTCCTTCTATCCTGACTTGGCTAAACCCACGGTCGGCCGCCGAAAGCGCTTTCTGGAATTTCGGCCGAGGCTTCAACAACTACAAGCATGCTATGGCCTGATGTACCCGGCCAAGCTCCGAGTCACGCTTCACAATCAGACAAGAACATTTGAGGACCCTGCTCTACTAGCGGAGTTCTTGGACTCCAAAGAAGCTGACTTGATGCGCTGACTTCCAGCATATTTCTGCCAGTACTCTCACATCCGCTGTACCTGCCATATTGGATTTACCGCAGCGCAGTGAAGAGTCTGTCGAGGGCGGTTTGTTGCCTTATTTTGAAGATATATGGGACCTGACTCCATCTACCCATAGCAGCCTCGACGAGTATCAGAGACAGTGTTTCTTATGGACTCTGGTGTTTCTTTTCTTTTATTATGTCAATATCTTCCTCTCTAGGGCCTCCTCCCGCAGACATCTGGTCGCCATATTCATTGGGGGTTTTGCTTCTTCTCTAGGTTACTTTGGTACATATTTTTCAGTATGGGTGTATTGGCTAGCATACTTGGTGTTTATGTCATTATTGTACAGATTCTGATTATGATGTAAGTTTTCAAGAGCTCTTACCTAAAATGTCTATTATTGATTGATGGCACCATGTCAGATTTTCTCATTGAACGTACAAGGAATCAATAATCCGATAAACGGAGGAAACTCCTAAGCTTTCTAAGTCATGAAACTGCGGACCTGATTTTCCTCCAAGAAACACATCTTAATTCGAAGGAAACTTTCAACCTCAATATTAACTCTTACATGGTGGCCACCTATTCCCCAGCCGTTTCTGGGAAATGTGGGGTTGCCATATTGGATAGGAAATCTCGGTATGCTACTATTGTTGCGACCTGCTTAGATACAGCGGGTAGATGGCCCAGAGTTTACTTTAAGATAGGTAACTTTTAAGTTACATGTATATGCCTTCATGCTCCTAATGTGGATGACCCTGCCCTTTTGCTATTCTTGCTCAGGTTACGCAGGCCTCTGCTAATACTTCCTTGATATTGGGGGGGATTTCAATTCAGTTCTGGATCCCCTGATAGACAAATAGCCGCCTAGGACAAGTGGTCCCCCCAAGAGTCACATCACGCTTACCTCAGTGATCAACGATATTGTTCTAGTCGATCCATGGAGGTTACTACACCCCAATGAGCTTGACTTTACCTTCTTCTCTTCCCCTTACAAATCCCAGTTTCGCATAGACTCCTTTCTAATCTCAATACTGTTAGTTCCTCAGGTGGACGCTGTAAAGATTCACTCTCAGCATATTTCAGTTTATGCTGCTGTTTCTTTTCAATATCACACTACTGCACTTCAAGGGAATCCGGGGGCCTGGTTCTCTGATAGAGCCCTATCAATTCAGCCAGAGTTCCGGTTAGAAATTCGAGCAGCCACACATGACTACTTCCAGGCCCTGGTACTCCAGGGGGATCTGGACACCTCAACAGCTCTTCCCTGCAGCTCGTTGGAAAATCTTTCCTGATTTATATAGGGAATTTGCGCTACTAGCGCAACATTACTCTCAATCGATGTAGCTTCCATGCTGCCTCAAAAGTGTTCCAATCATGCCGCCTTCTATCTTTATTAAGGATGGGCTAATAGAACTATTTCACTCTATTAGTTGTACACATGGGATAGCCTCTAACCTTTACAAACTATTATGTCAGGGTACAGATACTGCCACTTGTAGAGCTCAACAAGCCTGGGATCGCTAACTGTAAATCACTTTAATCCCTGTGCGTTGGAGCGTTTCCTGGAGCAAATTAGTGCGGGTCTCCCGCTTTGCCTCAGTTACCCTAACTTAACTCTCGTCTTTTGCACATAGCTGTTCTTATATTCCAGGAAAATAACCAAATGAACACAACTGCTAGGGACCAGTGTAGGTCTTGCCATACTGATGTGGGAACCCTTACTCATGCTCATTATGAATGTTCTTAATTACAGGTTTCTGGGGGCGGGTCTGGGGTCGTATTTCACTTATCTTACACCTTCACGAGCCTCTTTCTTGGAAGACTGTGGGACTCCGCTTAGTGGCGGAGGTCCCCTCTCTTCCTAAGAGGGGTTGCTCTTTCCTGATGTCATGCCGGGTATAGCCATATGTTTAATCCCGAGGACTTGGAAGGATAGCTCTCGATTTACCGTCAATGAATAGTGAACCTTGTCTGCTTATAAAGCATATATGAGCAGATATTTCGGAGAGCTATTTTCCATGCCCAATTCATTATCGCTTGTCTAAATGGCAGATACTCAATGATCATGTATAATCTGTTTATTGCTTGCCATGTCTGTTTAATGTACATTCATCATGTTTCAGATCGCCGTTAGGTTTGTAACTCAATAATGTCAGTATAACGCCCGCTTTGAGACTGATTCAGGTTTCTCGAGACGAAGCCGGGGGGAGGGGGGTGGCAGGGGTTTACTTTGGTGTATGTATCACATTCCATGTATGTATTGTCTTTTAGTTGTATGTCTTCCTTCCTTTGTTGTTGTAAAATGAAAATAAAGCATTTAAAAAAAAAAGAAAGGGATTGGAGGTGGAGAGAGGATTAATGATTGGGAAGGAACTGGAGTTGTTTAGGGGATGAGAGATGAAGGAAGGTATGTGAATATCTGCCCCTGTGCCGCCCCCATCCAGCTCTCCCTGCACAGTCTCTGTGCATGTGGGGAGAGAGTTTTCTGCATACGGGCCAGATGGCTAGCGGTGCTGCATGTCCCACCGAGACACACAGCCCCGCTATTCACTTTACAGATTCGGCCCTTAGTAAAAGATTTTTTCCTTTATGTGTTCCCACAAAAAACTATTTTTGAATGGTATCTAGTGGAGTATTAAATTAAATATCTGCCCTTTCTAGACTCTCAAAACTATTTTCTAGCAGTTTCTTCAGGTCTGAGGGCTATTTCAGTGAAGTCTTTGTTCTAGGTTACTTGAGTGTGAAGTCTCAAGATACTGCATATTACACAGTCATTTAAATTGCAATTTTATTCTGCCTCTCAGTGAAATCAACCTATGTAGCCTGAAAGGTATGAATACTATCAATTTTAGGGAGCAACACTTTCCTTAAAACTCATTTGACATCTAACAGATACTGTAGATGCAAAAATGGGGCATCTACAGTATATGCCAAGTTTCTCTATGCTTAAAGGTTAAGATCCTATAATACCAATCAAAACTATAGGAAGTCAAGCAGTTCATAAAAATGATACAATAAAAGAACTGAGTAAACTTGAAGGCATTCACGATCCCTACACGATGATGCATGACAGCACAGATGGGCAGGCAAAAATAAAATCAAGATATTTTTTGAGACTCCCAGAACACGATCCAACTTCTATTATAAAGCACTTCGAATTAGGAATATTGGACCTTCAGGACTCTGCTAATATGTACTATGCTGTGCCCACTTGTGTCCATCACTTAGGCCATATATGGTGGGTGAAAAAATCATGAAGGGAAAAGGTTCATATGCAGTAAAGCAACACTTGACTCCAAACCACTGAAGGACATTTCTAAACAGTAAGTGGTATGAAGGAAAGAACTGATGGCGGAAGAAGAAAGTTAGTGACCTGATAAGAAAACCCTGTACTGGCTGATATTTCAGCATCACATACTTTACTGGAGAACAATAAATCAGAGACATACTTAGAACATGACAACCTAAGAAATGCCATACTAGTTCAGGCCAAGGTCCATCAAGCCCAGTATCCTGTTTCCAACACTTGCCAATCCAGGCCACAAGGACCTGGCGGGTTCTGAAAAAAATACACAGGTTCTATGTTGCTTATTCTGGGGTAAACAATGGATTTCCCTGGTCCTCTAATAATGGTTTATGGACTTTTCCCCCAGGAATTTGTCCAAACATTGTTTAAACCCAGCTACACTAACAGCTTTTACTACATCCTCCGGTAATGAATTCCAGAGTTTGATTACGTGTTGAATGAAAAAGTATTTTTCCTTAAATGGGTTACATTGTAGCTTCATTGCATATCCCCTAGTCTTTCTACTTTTCGAAGGAGTAAATAACCGATCTACGTTTGCTGATCTTTGCACTTCACTAAATCATCATGTTGGGACAAGCCAAAAGTCAAAATAATTGAAACCAATATGCACTGCATGTGTGATACTCCTTATGCATAGTGCTTTCTTGTACTAGTTTGATAATTCTCCACGAATCTTGAAGAATTTCTAGTCTTGACTTTGTTTTTGCTCTCCCTTCTTGGTTCTTCTAGTGCAGAAGTTCTGAAACAGTCCTCAGGATACACCTAGCTGGTTGGGTTTACAGACTAAGCACAAAGAATATACAATAGGGAGATTTTCATGCACTGCCTCCATTTTATGCAAATCTCTCACATTCATATTGCTTCGTGGTCATCCTGAAAACCTGATTTGTTAGGTGTATCCCAAGGATTGAGTTGTGGACCTCTGTTCTAGTATAACAAATGAACTGCTAGGGATCTACATCAGATATGCTTTGGGTTTGGGGAGGAGTGGCCTAGTGGTCATGACATGGTACCTCAGGCAGGAGAGCCAAGGGTTCAAATCCCACCTGGGCACAGCAATCAGGGACTGGGGTTTCTAGTCCTCTAGGCACTCCTTGTGGCTTTGGGCAAGCCACAACCCCTCCATTACCTCAGGTACACTTAGGGGTATGTTTACTAAACTGCGTTAGTGCGATTCACGTTAGGAGCCACAGTAGAGACAGAAACCCCAAATAAGGACATGGGCGGTACATCATTTCCGAGAACGCGCCGAGAACGCGCGTTACAAGGCACCATAAATGAACGAGCACTACAGGGCACATTACCGCGTGTTAATCTTAAGAAGGCGCGCAGGCATACAAGCACAGCAACAGAGCTGTAGCACAATGGTTACAACACTGACTGATGGTACAGGGGTCATGGGTTCGATTCCCCAGTGGACCTAATGTATAAGGCTGGCTGAGGCAGCACCCTTTACATTTAAGTAGCGATTGTTGAGGCATGTGACATGTATTTTAATTAGTGCTGCCAGCAAACACACCCTCATGGTGGCATAACCTAAGGTGCCGCATATGGCACCCCATAACGCACTCCATAGGGCACATTATAAAGTGTACTGTCTGCCAAGGCACCCTATAATGTCCCCTATAGGACACCTTATAAGGATGTGAACAAAGCCCTGGCTGGCTGCAGGACTGCATGTCACCACACAAACTGTCTGCTGTGGTTACCAGGATAGGGGTAACCCACCCGTACCCATGTTGCACTGTGTTGACCACAGCACAAGCAGATATACAGTTGTTGCGTTGATACATATCAGAGCCCCCCTCTATTGCTCACATCACAGGTGACTACAGCAGCATGGGTGCGCATGAGGCTGAGCAGGGGGAGGATGTAGATGAGCCAGACGAGGATGTGGCTGAGACCCGGGAGGACAGAGAGGCCCAGCAATCAGGCGCACGCACAGATGCAACTGGCCCACAGCCCTCGCCCCCCAGGACCAGTGGATCATCACTTGGGATGGCCGGAAACATGCAGCAGCCTGTTGACAGCCAGGCTATGGGTCCCCCACCACAACAGCTGCAGGCCCCTTCCAGCCACATGATGGACGTTCCGATGTCTGAGTTGCGCAGCCATGGCGCAGGTGGAGCACACAATGCTGAAGGTGGGTGGCATGAGGTGGTCACATACACAAGATATATGTAACTGTTCCCTGTGTGATGTGATTGTGTTGTTTGTCACATTGTACATCAACAGCTGCTACTGGTGAGGGTTATGTACGTGGCATATTGGCGGAATAGACACAGGGGTATGGCTTTGGGTGGCGGGTGGTCAGGTAACAAACAGCACACCATTTGAGGGCCAATGAACACAGTCATATGCCGGCATAACTGCAGTGTTGTGTGAACCTGGTGAGGAGCGAGCGTGTCCTAGGTCAGGAGCGAGCCCCTGATAGGGTGAGTGACCCTGGACAAGCAAACTGTCAGTCCTGTATGGCATGTGACAGCAGGTACCTGCGATGACACACCACCGCTCCCAGAATGCACCAGGGTCCACAGAGACAAAAAAGGAGCTGGTGTGTGGTACCGTGTGTCCATGCAAGAGGGCTATGAGGTGTAACCCAACTACACACCACAAAGGTCAGGGCCTGAGTCAGCACAGCTGTGCAGTGCTAGGGTGGAGCACACAACAAGGCATAGGCCACATGGAGTGCCATCTACAGTGGACTATCATGTCAGGGAGCATGATCAGGATCCCCAGCGACATCAGCGGATGCAAAGGACACAGTGTACAGACAGAGATGGCATGTGACCCTTCGAGGGATGATGCGACGATGCGCTGTGAGGTGGCGCCGACGCAGGAGAGGTACGTGTACTGGGACACAATCAGAAGGCAGTCCCACATCAGAGTAGTGGTGAGGGTCAGGGAAATGGTGCTGTAGAGCTAGGCATCTCCAGACGGTACCTCTGCCAACGGTGTCTGCACGTCATAGGGACCCAGGGACACGTGCCAGATGGTATGTGACGAGAGTGCCGGTGTCCCTGGAACTGTGTTGGGCGGCTGAACATGGTAACTGGTGAACATAATGGCCAGAATATCTGGCGAGGAACCCTCACAGCGATGGGAGCACAGGTGGAAACACTGACCTATGCCCTGGCTACACCCCTGGAGGACAGCTGGGAAATATGTATGCAGCATGACCGTCTACATTGGGGAATCCCGCTGTGTCAGGCCCTCATATGGAAACATAACTGTTGACGGGGGGGAGGAGCCCCATGGTACAGGCTGGGGATACATGGATTACCGCATGTCCACATCCGTTATGTCATAATATGTTGGAACGTACACCTACCATCGCACAGACATACAAACCTGCTATCAAATCCACCCAGTGAGGCCCCTGGGTATGACTGATAGCCACGCAGTGGGAGGCAGGCCAGGTGGATGATGAGCTGGGTACTTGCTATCAATTGAGCCGTACCTACATGAATGTGTGCCCTGATGCAATGACCTTGGAGTCCATGTGTGGGAGATGGAAGGTCAACCTGCAGAGAACAGGTGATCCATACGGCGTTGGCTATGGGTATGGTAATGTTCTGGGTCACGGATATGGGTATGGGTATGGGTATGGTTTGTAAAAAGGGATCGAGGGGTTATCCGGGAACACACAGACCGTTGAGCCTGATGTCAGTACCGTGACAAATGGTAGATACCATCATAATGAATATATGTACTCAGCAGGTAGATAGGCACAACCTGATGGGGGACAGCCAACGTGGCTTTAGACCAGGGGGTTCCTGTCCCACTAATCAGTTATGTTATAATGAGGGTGTGAAGAGGCAGGTGGACAAAGGTGAGTCGGTTGATGCTGTGTATCTGGACTGGCAGGGACCCTCTGACATGGTCCCGCATGAGAGACCGTTTGCAAAGCTGAAGATACCTGGGATGGGAGGCAGTGTACTATTGTGTATTGTGAACAGGTTGGAAGATATGAAGCTGAGAGTGGTGCTAAATGGCCAGGTTCCCCAATGGGGAAAGGTGAATAGTGGTGTACCACCGGGATCTGTGCTGGGTCTGCTGCTTCCTCAGATAGTCCTCAATGGCCTGGAAGGTGGTGTGACAGGTGAAGTTAACAGATATGCACATACCACACAACAATGTCAGGTTGCTGAAACCCACAGGGATTGCGGATACATGCAAGAGGACCCTGATAAACTGGGGGACTGTGCATCAGAATGGCAGATGAGGGATAATGTGGTGAGGTGCAGGGATATGCACCTAGGGAGGCCCAACCCAAACTATGGTGTCATGATGCTGGGTTCAACATTTGGCGCCACCACCCAGGGAGATGTTGTAGGCGTCATTGCAGATACCATATTCATACCCTTGGCCCATAGTGCAGCGGCGGCCAAATTATCATAAAGGGCGATAGGTATGATCTGGACAGCAATGTCAGTTATAACAACATATGTTAACATGCCTCTATAGCGTTCCATGTTGATGACACACCCTGTATATTGTGTGCAATACTGGTCACCGTAAAATGAATTGGGATCTAGCAAATACAGAGGTGGGTCAGATAAGGGCCACCAAAATGGCAAAGGGGATGGGAGTCCACTCCTATGAGGTGAGGCTAAAAAGGTTGGTGCTCTAAAACCTGGGAGAGAGACCGCTGAGGGGAGAAGTGATAGAGGTCTACATATCCATGGACGGTGTGGAATGGGTAGACATAGATGACCTGAACACCTTATCAGAATATCTAGAGGCTGGGGGACATGCACTGGAGCGACAGGGTAAACTATTTACAACTGATAACAGGATGTCGTCTTACACAAAACGTGTACTCAAACGCTGGGATATTCTGACTGAGGATGTAGTAAAGGCTGTTAGTGGAGCTGTGTATAGAACATGTTTGGACAGGTACCTGTGGTAAGGTCCATAAACCATCATTAGGACGTTACCCTGGATATCACTACTTGATCAAGGACAGGCATTGTGGGACCACTGTCCCTTGGGGAAACAGCTAGGTACATATGACCTAGATTGGCCACTGTTGGAAACAGCATACTGTGCTTGATGGACCCTGGTGTGACCATGTATGGCATATCTCATGTTCCCATGTTCCTATGTTTGTGTTCCGATGCTTGGTATGGATAACCTTGCCACAGCTTGCACATCAAAAGCCATGCTGTGTACAGACAGGTCTGCACACATCTCTGGGGATTCCCTGACATGTCCAACTGTTGACACCCCTGCCCCGTGTCACTGCACATCTAACACTGACAGCAGGTATCCTGTTGTGTGTGCTACCAGGCATATCTGTGTTGGTGGACGTCACCCCACATAGCAATATCCTGTTGCCGTCACACCTGAGGAGGCATAACTGATCAGTGTGAGCAGCTGTGTCTGTCATAGATGGGCTACATCCCCCACATACCCCTGCGCAACATATTAGTATATACCCCTGACAGGCCTGGGATGAATCACACCCAGGCATCTGTCTGACAGCGGCCACATGTTAACAGACAGGGGATGCATACATGCATTGACCTAGCAATAGTCTTCCGCATCGCACACATGCAGCTGACACACACGCATATGAATGGCATTTGCCACATTGTCCGGGGGAACTGGGACAGACCCACCATGCCCTATGAAGCCCTGCACCTGTTGTGGCCCACTGCCCCTTGTCACACCATGCTAGAGATGTTGTTGCCCGCCAGAATATGATAGCCCTACAGCAGACAAGGCCTGTCCAGACACCCAGATACCTGGCAACCACCAGATGTCCAGGTCAGGGACAATGTAGAGTTGGCCCGGGTGAGGGACATGTCCCACCGGGCCCCCTGATTGCGCACATATACGATGTCGTGCATGACATATCAATGTGTGCAATAACATGTACCCCTCGTGGGGACATGACAATATGCCCCCACATTGCACAGCTGGGTCGGTCACCTACATGGACACACTGGTCATGTGCTGTCCTCTGTTGTGTATAGCGTTGGACCATACCCCGCAGGTGCACACCCATCTGCAGGTCACGGCACTCCCCCCCTCCATGCAGTGTTGTGACGCACCACACCCCATGGGGCAGCACCTGCTATGTGCATAACCAGCATTACATTGCCTGTATGTGTGTGGGGCAGACAGCCCCTGCGGATCCATCTCTTGTCCAATCCTATCGGACCATGCCCGCCGCTTGTCTTGCCCAGGTAGTACGCACTGGTACCATGTCCCTCCCCACAAACAACATGTCCCTGCCATCACACAACATGGCCCGTACCCTCTCCTAACATCATTGCCAGACGGATGCTGCAGCTGTGCACATACGCCAGTGAGGGTCTGTTGTACCAATGCACACATCGCCCCCCTGTGACCTGAGCCCCCTCCAACATGGACCTGTCAAAGGTCTGTGTTCCTGCTGCACTGTGGCCCCACCCTGTCCCCCTGACCCCCACCCTTTCGGGGACACCTGTGATGGTGTGCATTTGTTGTCCCTGTCCCTGTATCAGCCATCAGCTCCCATGTCCTTGAAACATGTGTTCAGTCCCCTGGATGCACAACCGTAGCAGACCATGCATTACATGTGTGATTCAGCACAGCCACATGGGTCACGTGCATCAGAACATCTCTGAGTGTGGACCGTGTGCTGTGTGTGGGGTCTCCCCACACTAGTGGGGCACACGCTGCCACATCGCCACACACCTTTGTCTACAGGGGTAAGCCACACCACAGTACTAGCCCTGGTGATGATGTGCAACCTGTCACTGTGTTGATGTAGTTCCCAGACCACGGACTATCTCTCATACAACGCTCTGTCTCACACACAGGCCTGCGTGAGGCGTTGATGGACATCAGAGCATCCATTGATGTCGTATGCAACAAGCTGGACCAGTCGACCGCACAGATACAGGGCCTCACAGAGGTGGTGAGAGCTATACCTTTCGAACGCATGTGTGTAGCCCTGGAGGGGATGCTGGCGGCAAGACAGCAGGGGGTACATGCACCGGCACCAGCAGCAGCACCGGCACCAGCAGCAGCACCAGCACCAGCACCGGCACCGGCTCCTCGGCCACGAGCGCCTCCATCTTCACAGGGGGAGGGTGTTGCACTGCAGAGGGTGGGGGGGATGGGTCAGGCCAGGCGTGGTCGGCCGCGCCGTCAAAAGTAACCTTAGCCAAATAAAACTGTAGCAAACAGTGTGTGCCAGGTCTGTAGCATATTTGTGCACCTGTGGTCCCGTATGTATTGTGCACATGCATGGTTGGTCCATGACCATTTACCCTTTACCCTTAGCACGTTGCCAATGTGTGGCTTGGCTGGCCAGTGACACCTGCAGCACTGGCACAACAGGATGGCTGTGACCCTCACAGGGTGTGTCAGCTGCCCAGGGCCAGGAGCTGGGTGCTGCTCACACACACCCATGGTCAGGGAGGGTGCATATTCCCAGACCTCACGCATACTGATGTGTTCCATAGTAATGTTGTCCCCTACCTACACTCGCCACTGTGTGCAGCTGCCTGACATTCGCCCCTGCTTGCAAAGCACATTGCACGTCATGGCACACCCCTCGGGCATGTGGGTGGTAACGGCTGTCAGACGGCTGCCGAGGGTGAGAGCTTACACAATCTTGACGATGCATATATACATATGATTCCTGCAGGTATTGTGGGTATTGTAGTTCATTCACTCCCAAACACAGCTGATGACAATAATTTGAGTTGTGAAACCATGTGGTAAGATCAATAACATACCTCTTTTATTGATGGGGTTTAATTCACCCAGCACATGTATGCCTGATAGCACTATAAATGAGGTTACTTGCTTGCAGTGTTTAAAATGGATAACAAAAGGTCACAAAGTAAACCAGACAAAACCTTCAGCATGTCAGGCAATTAGCTAATGTTTTATTAGCAGATAATTAACAAATATAAAGGCACAATGTAAAGAATACACTTTGCTGGTTAGGTTAACCTCTGCTTATTTTCCACGCCGATCTCAGCAGTGATTCTCCCTTGCTCACACACACAATCATGTGCAGCCCTCATTACTATCAATGGACCAGCTGAAAGCCTTTAGCTGGCTGGCTGCTACTGTGTGAGCCCAAATCCTGCTTTAAGAGCTGTTTGCAGTGGGAATAAAGAACAAAGTTAGGTTTCTTTGTGATGGCTGATGTGTTTGCTCAGAGACAGCTAGCAATAGCATCTAGATAGAGAACAGTCCATATAAACTGTACGTTCATCTGCTGTATCAATCAGCATAGGGTCAGTGTCATACGTTGGCACAGACGAGTCTTTCATTAAGGCACTATCATGAGAATGCTTATTCCCTTGCTGCCATTCTCTATTATAGATAGGGTCTGGATCAGTGTTCATACCTGAGCCTCTCCTGCTATCATTATTCCTCTCTGTATAGCCTGGCCAATATGTAACCCACTTCTGATGTCCAGCCTTCCAATCTTGATCCCTGGACACTGGATCTCCTCTCACATACCTTCTGGCCTTGGTCTGAACGTCCCTTCCACATGCAGTCTTCTCTCTTACAGGTGGCCACTGGTGATTCCTATCTCTGCCACCCCATTCCTCTGGCTGACTCCAGTGCAATGGACTCTGCTGGCTTTTGGACTACCTCCCAGTATGAGTACTGGCTTGGAATCTCCCAGACCTTCCAATGGCCTTTCTTCTCTTCCATCCAGAGAGTTTCCTTCTCTCTCTATCTGCATGGCATGGCTTCTGTTTCACCAGGTGATACTGGTGCTTGAGCTTGTAGCCGTTGCTGTCTCTGTCTCTGTATCTCTTCCTCCCTCTGTAGCAGTTGCTGTAGCTGTTCTTGAAACTGTTATCTGACGAATAAGCTATTTTCGTATCCTGTTCTAATGTGTGCTGCTCCCTAACACAGCGCAGCTGTCTTGAATCAGGCCCAGCCCTTTGAGATGAGTGCTTAGGGATTACCTCATAGCTCTCTTGTTTGCACACACATTTCCTCACGACAGCCCCTCTCATGGCTGCTGGAAACCTGGTGCAATCTGGGACTGGTAGTCTTTTATGTGACAACTCTGTTTTCTTGCTTCTACCAGAACTGACAGGTTGCTTGTTCAGGGTCACATCATATTTTCTATAGCTCCTACCTGAGCTATGATAAGCTTCCTTATCATAAGGCAGACAGGGGTGTCATGTGTCAGGTGGTCCAGGCAGTCAGCAACACATGGGGCTACATAGCACACATCCATGTGTCAGTGTAATTTGGGTGGACCCCCGCCAGGCGGCATCCCATGGCCCCACCCAGTACCCACAGCCCCACACATATATGGCCCCTCTGACTGCATGTGCGCGCACGACACGTATGACACCCAAGTCCGCCCCACCTGGCCCTGCAGGTCGCAATACATATCCCGTGCTTGCATACATGTTGAATGTAGGAATGACACGTGACCATTGGGTTACGAAACTATGTAAACTTTATTTGGTCCAACATTAACAATGGCCAACATGGCCAACCAACAACACACACTCAGGGGGGTGAACACAGCCCAGCACAGGGCACATGGGGGCATCACAGGTGCCATCGCTGGTACCTGTGATGCTCTTCGGCAGGTGGTAACCGGGATGCCAAATGCACCACATCAGTTGCCACCTGCCGAACAGCCACAGTCAGAGACTGCACCGCATGTAACACGACATGGGTGTCATGTCGTGCATCAGCCAGGGCCACTAACACCTCGTCCATGCACCTGCCAGCACACAGACACACAGTGGCTGCAGTCTGTGTGCTGGCATGTGCATGTGGTGTGACAGTGGCCCTGGGTGGTGCACGCTCATGCTGCCACCCATGCCGTTCAGATGCCTGCAGTGTCTGGCTGCTGCCCCCTCGGCCCTGTGCTGGGCTGTGTTTGCCAACACCCCCCTCCCGCCCCTCCCCCCTCCCTGTGCACCCTCCCCCCACCCTCCCTGGCCTGTCCGTGCCCCTCCCTCCCCCCACCCTGCCTCCACCCAGACCCCCTGTTCCCCCCTCCCCTGCACCCACTATCAGGACATCATCATCCTCCTCCTCCTCCTCCTCATCCCCCTGGTCATGGGTGGGTGGGGTGACGTCCTCCTCTTCCCCCTCCTCCTCCCCCACATCTGTCACATGGAGTGGCTCCACCTCCATGGCCACCTCCTCCTCTTCCTCCGTAGGCCCCTCCTGTTCCTCCGCGTCTGGCTCCTCCTGCCTCGCGTGCCGGCTGGTGGGTCTGCGCAGGCAATAGCTGGATGTGTGTGGCGCCCCATCGCTGGTATCACTGTCTGTGAAGGATGACAGACATCAGGGCACATCCATGTGTGTCACATACAACATTTACAGATACAGGTGAGACACAGGCTGGTGGTCCCATGGCCGACCTGACCTGCAACCTAGCCCTGGCAATACTGACCATCATGGTGCTGTTGTCGCTCCGTCCTGCACCTCTCCAGGAACTCCGGGTGGTAATGCCGCAGCTCCCGCACTTTTTTCCTCAGGTCCTCCACCTGTGGATATATAAACGTTGTCTGTGGTCAGCACCTAACACCTGTCACTGGAGCAGACAACCAGATTACATTGCCCTGTGTGTGACGCATGTACCTGCAGCACCACCCCTGCTGTTTGTGGCATATACAGCTGCGTGACACAACCCCGGATGCCCTTGCCTTGGACATGTGGGTGTAGGTTTGCACAGCTGTGTCACAGCAGTATCAGACGAGCCTAGCTGGCACACACATGCAGTGTCACATAGGGCAGCTCTCAGCAGCATCACATGTTGACTGCATGCTGACCCACCCATATCACCACAGCCACACATGACATTGGTGGAATGGTTTTGCCACAATGATGGACAGAGGGAGAGGAGCGACGGGGGCAACCGGTGGGGCGTGACAGACACACAGTGGATGAGGGGGGGAAATATCACCTAGGGGAGATGATCTACCTTGCCAGACACATCCCAGCTGTGCATTGACAGCAGCTGTCCATGGTGGGTGTGTCTGTGGTCCCATGCTTCACGTGGGACATTGTCACCATTGGTGGCGCCCCCTGGGCACCATTGGCAGGGTATGCACCCCATAATGTGTGTGCCCTGTGTGGCAGCTCACCCACACATTAGGGATCTGTGACATTCCCTATGGGGGTTGGCTCAGGGATGTGTATGTTTGTGATTGGTGTTTCACAGCATCCCTATCACACAGAGCATCCCTATGTGGGCCCCCAGCTGAGCAGTACTGGCCCTTGTTGGTCATCTGCAGTCTCCATGTCGTTGCTCGTGTGTTGACATGCACACAGACAGACTAGGGTGGGGCCCATGATGCGTCCATGTGACCCACCTGCTGGTGCATTTCAGGGTCTAGGTGGTGATTTATTTGCAGGTCCCATGTTCCAATGTGCACAATGCAGGGATGTCACAGCTGCAGCTGGTGTGTTGTTGTCAGTCTGCAAAGCTGTCATGCTCGTGTGACCACAATGAGATGTGCGAGGGGCTGTGCCAGCTCCCAGGGTATCTCTGCAACCACATACATCGTAGCATGGACCTGGTGTGTGGGAGGGGAAGCAGGCCTACCCCCTGCAGTGGCTTTTTCCAGATGTCCATCACGTCCAGGTGTGGTTATACACATGTGCCCTGCCACACAGCTCAGCAGCTTTCACAGCCATGCACCATGTGCATACTGTGTGTGCTGTGTCTGGACCCAGGGTGTGAGCTGTGTGTTGAGCCGCCCCACCCCTACCAATATAGGGGATACTCTGTGGACTGACGGACTGAGGGGTGGCTGTGCACATGGTTGCCGTCATCCATGTGCTCGGGTGGGGGGTTAGTGTGGCCTGTGGGGGAATGGTAATAAATGTTTAAGGTCGTGACATATGTCCACCTATCGCAGGGATAGACCTGGCCAGTCCTGTGGGCTCCCAGATGTGTCTGCTCCCTCCGGTTGACTCAGGTGTGCACAGATAGGGGCTGTGGAACACACCGTCCATTTCTTGGGGTGCTAACACGTGTATCCCTCCTGACCTCTCTCACACATATCCCCTGGGGTCTGATGGGGTCTGCTTCTGGGAAGTGTTCCGATGTTATGTTGTGGGTGGAGGGGTTGTTCGGGGGTGTCTCCTGGGCTGCCTCATGTGCTGGGCATGTTCCAGGCGTCCTATGGTCTGTCCCACAACACATGCATGGGTGGACATGGGCCTCATGGGATAGACTACAGATGTTTCCGTGGATGGGCAAGGGGGGGGGGAGAACTCACCAGGTACCCTGGGGTCCTGTGGGTGGTGTCGCTGGTGGACCATATATGTCTGGGTGTCTCCCACATGTGATGTTTTGTGTGTCGCTGCCAGTTATATCATCTTAAGCTGGGGGTGTGCCATGTTGGGCATCTGACTGCTAGCATCCATTCGTGCTGCACAGAGGGGGTTTGTGGGTGGTCCTTCAGTTGCGCACGCATCGTTTCTGGGACCACCTGGCCAGGACTGGCCTGTCAGCATCCACGCTCGGGATGTTTGCATGGGGATTGTGCTTGACAGTGGGAGACACATACAGGGGGTGGATCACACCTCATCCTATGACAGGTGGTCCATTGCTGGTGCAGCAATGCAGCCACAGGTCCGTGCCACAATGTCAATGGCAGGGACCCTAACTATGCCCCGTCACCATTCCAATGCGACACTGTAAGCATGATTTTCGTTTGCCACAGGCATGCCTGACATGGCCTACCTGGACCTCACACTTGTCATGTGTGAGGTGTGCATCTAGGTGTCAGCGATGTTGGCAGACCCACATCCATGCCATCCACAGGGAACAGGGTTCTGGACAGTATCCTGGGTGACAGCAGGGATGCATGGCACAAACTGCGAGCTAGGCATCATTGTTCATGGGCACCTACCAAGCTGTTTCACGGCATGTCCTCTGTGTCATGCTGTCCTCAGCATACCTGCGTACCCCACACTGGTACGATTAGGGTGCCTTTTCTCTGGGGACGCAGGTGACGTCAACGCAGCATAGCTGTTATATAGCTGTACGGCATGTGGGGGGTTGTTGGGGGTGTATGCCATCCTGTTCATGGGGATAACCTGCACGTTTGGGTTTCCTGTAGGTGTAGCATCCTCCCATGAGGTCTGTGTATGGTGGGGTTGTCTACCTCATGTGTCCGGTGTTGTACATCAGTTGTGACTGCACGTGATTGGACCCTGCCCACAGGACATGGCAGCCCCTGGTGGGACATGTCATCGCCCAACAACAGTTGTGTGTTGGGACATGCAGGCACCCCCTTGCAATTGACAGTACTATCCTCTGAGTGGTCACATTCACTGGTCAACACAGCGGGTTGGACGTGTATTGTCCCTGGGGGATGTGGCAGACTGCGGTACTAGGACAGAGGCACATACTACCAGGTGTGACCCTGCACCAATGGGTACCACATGCCAAACACATGCACTGATGGTCCATATGCCCATGCTGTGGCCATCATCTTTGTGGCCTGTAGTCACACCATGTGTGTGGTATGGGGTGGTTACAGATACCCTGTTGGGGCACGGCTAGCTGCACTAGCATGTTTTGTGGCCAGCACCCTGTGCGCTGGTGACACTTGCTCTGCGTGTGTCTATTTAACTGTCACAGACCATGCCACTCAGCATGGCACATGGGGTTTAGACACATCTGCTGACCCCATACCTTGCTGTGGGCACTGAGTCGCTTTTCATGGCCAGTGATACCACCAGGGATGTTTGTGCAGTGTGCGCTCCTCAGTCCCACCACCAGGGAAACCCCATGTGCTAGGGTTCGGGACCCCTTTAGAACCAGCACACTGTATGTTGTGTCAGATGTGATACACAGGGAACATGGGGCTGCACAGGGGACATTGCTCCCCACCCAGCCATGTTTGTGTGGTGGTGGCCACTGTGCCTGGCTGCCTGCTTCAGCCTACCACCCCTGTGTGCCAACCCACTGTACAATCATCGTGACATCGCACATGCGGGCCCTCGGCAGTCAGCACACTGGGCATGGCTGACAGTGACTGGGGAGGGATCAGCACCCCCCACGTCAGTCCCCTGACACAGGGCGTGGCTTCCATGCTGGTGTTGTGGCTTTGGACTGGGCACAGATATTGTGAGGACATGGGTGTGTCATTGCCAAGGACCCCCTTGTCTTGTGCTTCGGTGAGGTCCACACAACCACTGGTGAGGGTCTTTCACATACACCAGTATCAACGGTTCTGGCGGCATCAGCAGACACAGACACAGGGAGAGCTATAACGTCGGGTGTAGTGCACATACAGGGACACAGAGATGGGGAGTCGGACTAACCTAATGATCTGGGGTGCAGCATTTTGGGCTGACATCAGGGACGGTGACAGGTGCTGTGTGATCCCCCCCTGTGCTTACCAGATGTCTGGTGGGGAGCTGTGGCATGCTGGCCTCAACAGGCCATCAGGTACCATCATGTGTCAGCTCATTCCTGCTTGTTCCAGATGTGTAGCTGTACCCAGTACAACCTACATGCCTAGCTGTGTGTGTTGCCATGTGTGCAGTCACACCTATGTGCATTGTGCAGGTCTCCCATAGCGCACATATCTGTTTCCTTTGGCACCCTTGAGAGACATGGCATTGCCATGTCCATGTGTTGTGGCCACTGATGGTGTCCATGCTCAGCCCTGTCACCCTGTGGGTGTTACATCATACACATTTGGGGTCACACTATGTACACATGCCATGCACTCCACGACCAATGGCAACAGTATTTACCAGCACACATGGGTGTTTGGAGACACATAAGACATTGGGTGGGTTCCCCTATGCACCTTGGCAGGGGACACGTCCATGACACATGCCTTTGTACATAGCCAGAGATGTCACTTGCCATACCACTACAGGATCAGTGTATCCTGTATGTCATGGGGATGTTGATAGCTACGTCAGTCCAACCTTGGCAAATGTTGGACATAGCATACTGGTCATGGTGGACAGGCATCTGTCCCAAACAGGCGTATCGGGTGTTCATATGTTCCTCTAACCTGTGTCGTGTATGTGTCTGGGAGGTGTCACTGCACACACTATGGGCTATTCGCACCTCTGGTCATGTGTGCCTCTTAGGCTATCTGGGCCAACCTGACTGTGTGCTTGCAACCTTTCAAGGGCATCTGTGAGATACCTATGCACACAGGGGCGGTATGCCTGTGGGCTGTGGGTAGGAGCGACCTGAATCAACATACATAGCTGTAGACAGGTTGCCATTGCAGAGGTTGTGACCTGGTTCTTGGAGATACTGTGTGTGGGTATTTGCTCACGCGCATCCAGATCTGCATCCGACATATCATCTCCATACATCTACAGTGTTTGTCCTGGGCTATGTGGCCCCTGGACTGCGGATGCCGTGCAGCCAGACCACTATACCTTATTGCACACATTTGCCTGACATACCCTCCGTCACGTTCAGCTCCCCCGCCACCAGGGTCTTGTGTGTGCCAGGGCGCATCATCATCAGGATACAGCATTGCAACATGTTGACGCCCTGCCCACACAACGCATGTATCATGTGTGCCTGAGATACGGGTGATTGGCTCATCTGCTGTGTCACACTGCACCATATCACCTGGGTGACAGAGCCCACTTTGGTTGGCCTCTCTGGCCCCCTTGCGGTAGGGGGATGCTTCCAACTACATCAGTACACACAGCCATATCTCCAGGGTGACACAGAGCCCACTTTGTATGGCCTCTCTGCACTCCTGGAGGTAGGGGGATGCTTCCAACTACATTAGTACACACAGCCATATCTCCAGGGTGACACAGAGCCCACTTTGTATGGCCTCTCTGCACTCCTGGAGGTAGGGGGATGCTTCCAACTACATTAGTACACACAGCCATATCTCCAGGGTGACACAGAGCCCACTTTGAATGTTCTCACTGGCCCCCTGGAGGTAGGGGGATGCTTCCAACTACATTAGTACACACAGCCATATCTCCAGGGTGACACAGAGCCCAATTTGGATGGTCTCTCTGCACTCCTGGAGGTAGGGGGATGCTTCCAACTACATCAGTACACACAGCCATATCTCCAGGGTGACACAGAGCCCACTTTGGATGGTCTCTCTGCACTCCTGGAGGTAGGGGGATGCTTCCAACTACATTAGTACACACAGCCATATCTCCAGGGTGACACAGAGCCCACTTTGGATGGCCTCTCTGCACTCCTGGAGGTAGGGGGATGCTTCCAACTACATTAGTACACACAGCCATATCTCCAGGGTGACACAGAGCCCACTTTGGATGGTCTCTCTGCACTCCTGGAGGTAGGGGGATGCTTCCAACTACATTAGTACACACAGCCATATCTCCAGGGTGACACAGAGCCCACTTTGAATGTTCTCACTGGCCCCCTGGAGGTAGGGGGATGCTTCCAACTACATTAGTACACACAGCCATATCTCCAGGGTGACACAGAGCCCACTTTGGATGGTCTCTCTGCACTCCTGGAGGTAGGGGGATGCTTCCAACTACATCAGTACACACAGCCATATCTCCAGGGTGACACAGAGCCCACTTTGGATGGTCTCTCTGCACTCCTGGAGGTAGGGGGATGCTTCCAACTACATTAGTACACACAGCCATATCTCCAGGGTGACACAGAGCCCACTTTGGATGGCCTCTCTGCACTCCTGGAGGTAGGGGGATGCTTCCAACTACATTAGTACACACAGCCATATCTCCAGGGTGACACAGAGCCCACTTTGGATGGTCTCTCTGCACTCCTGGAGGTAGGGGGATGCTTCCAACTACATTAGTACACACAGCCATATCTCCAGGGTGACACAGAGCCCACTTTGAATGTTCTCTCTGGACCCCTGGAGGTAGGGGGATGCTTCCAACTACATTAGTACACACAGCCATATCTCCAGGGTGACAAAGAGCCCACTTTGGATGGTCTCTCTGGCCCCCTGGAGGTAGGGGGATGCTTCCAACTACATCAGTACACACAGCCATATCTCCAGGGTGACACAGAGCCCACTTTGGATGGTCTCTCTGCACTCCTGGAGGTAGGGGGATGCTTCCAACTACATTAGTACACACAGCCATATCTCCAGGGTGACACAGAGCCCACTTTGGATGGTCTCTCTGCACTCCTGGAGGTAGGGGGATGCTTCCAACTACATTAGTACACACAGCCATATCTCCAGGGTGACACAGAGCCCACTTTGAATGTTCTCACTGGCCCCCTGGAGGTAGGGGGATGCTTCCAACTACATTAGTACACACAGCCATATCTCCAGGGTGACACAGAGCCCACTTTGGATGGTCTCTCTGCACTCCTGGAGGTAGGGGGATGCTTCCAACTACATCAGTACACACAGCCATATCTCCAGGGTGACACAGAGCCCACTTTGGATGGTCTCTCTGCACTCCTGGAGGTAGGGGGATGCTTCCAACTACATTAGTACACACAGCCATATCTCCAGGGTGACACAGAGCCCACTTTGGATGGCCTCTCTGCACTCCTGGAGGTAGGGGGATGCTTCCAACTACATTAGTACACACAGCCATATCTCCAGGGTGACACAGAGCCCACTTTGGATGGTCTCTCTGCACTCCTGGAGGTAGGGGGATGCTTCCAACTACATTAGTACACACAGCCATATCTCCAGGGTGACAAAGAGCCCACTTTGAATGTTCTCACTGGCCCCCTGGAGGTAGGGGGATGCTTCCAACTACATTAGTACACACAGCCATATCTCCAGGGTGACACAGAGCCCACTTTGGATGGTCTCTCTGCACTCCTGGAGGTAGGGGGATGCTTCCAACTACATCAGTACACACAGCCATATCTCCAGGGTGACACAGAGCCCACTTTGGATGGTCTCTCTGCACTCCTGGAGGTAGGGGGATGCTTCCAACTACATTAGTACACACAGCCATATCTCCAGGGTGACACAGAGCCCACTTTGGATGGCCTCTCTGCACTCCTGGAGGTAGGGGGATGCTTCCAACTACATTAGTACACACAGCCATATCTCCAGGGTGACACAGAGCCCACTTTGGATGGTCTCTCTGCACTCCTGGAGGTAGGGGGATGCTTCCAACTACATCAGTACACACAGCCATATCTCCAGGGTGACACAGAGCCCACTTTGGATGGTCTCTCTGCACTCCTGGAGGTAGGGGGATGCTTCCAACTACATTAGTACACACAGCCATATCTCCAGGGTGACACAGAGCCCACTTTGGATGGCCTCTCTGCACTCCTGGAGGTAGGGGGATGCTTCCAACTACATTAGTACACACAGCCATATCTCCAGGGTGACACAGAGCCCACTTTGGATGGCCTCTCTGCACTCCTGGAGGTAGGGGGATGCTTCCAACTACATTAGTACACACAGCCATATCTCCAGGGTGACACAGAGCCCACTTTGGATGGTCTCTCTGCACTCCTGGAGGTAGGGGGATGCTTCCAACTACATTAGTACACACAGCCATATCTCCAGGGTGACACAGAGCCCACTTTGAATGTTCTCACTGGCCCCCTGGAGGTAGGGGGATGCTTCCAACTACATTAGTACACACAGCCATATCTCCAGGGTGACACAGAGCCCACTTTGGATGGTCTCTCTGCACTCCTGGAGGTAGGGGGATGCTTCCAACTACATCAGTACACACAGCCATATCTCCAGGGTGACACAGAGCCCACTTTGGATGGTCTCTCTGCACTCCTGGAGGTAGGGGGATGCTTCCAACTACATTAGTACACACAGCCATATCTCCAGGGTGACACAGAGCCCACTTTGAATGTTCTCACTGGCCCCCTGGAGGTAGGGGGATGCTTCCAAATACATTAGTACACACAGCCATATCTCCAGGGTGACACAGAGCCCACTTTGGATGGTCTCTCTGGCCCCCTGGAGGTAGGGGGATGCTTCCAACTACATTAGTACACACAGCCATATCTCCAGGGTGACACAGAGCCCACTTTGGATGGTCTCTCTGGCCCCCTGGATGTAGTGGGATGCTTCCAACTACATCAGTACACACAGCCATATCCCCATTGGGTGTGGGGACCACTTTGTGTGGCCCTGTAGACTCCTGGAGATGGTGATGGTGATCCCCAGAACATTCTGACACACACACATATCCACAGAGTGACTGAGTGCACACTTTGAGGGGCTCTCTGGACCCCTGAGGATAGGGTGGATGTATTAAACAACATTGGCAGACAACCCCAGATCACCTGTATGTCTGAGGCCCATGTGCTTAACATTGCACCACCCCTGATGGGTAACCCTATGTGTTACCCTGCTGATGCAGATACCGCCATCAACACAGGATGTTTGCATACGCTCCTTATGCAGATGCATGGCCTAGGTTTGTTACAGTCTGCTTTGCTGTATCAACACCAGCAGCTGTCATGACGCCAGGGGGCCATCATGCCCTCTTTGGCACAAACCGTCAACACCTGGCTACATGGCCACACAATCAGATGTGATACCACATTTATATGGCATGTGTTTCACCTGCTACACTAAACTTATACAGACTACTTACAACAGCATGGACAGCTGACATCAACCCTGTATGTGTGTATGTTTATTTTGACCTAGGTCCATTCACTTACCTCCCGTGGATGGTCTGCCTGCCTGTTAAAACATCTGGTCACCCTCTCCCAGGCCCTCAGGACCCTCCCCATGTTCTTTTTCCTGGAGGGCCCTGGGAACAGCCTGTGCTGCTTTTGGGCTATCAGGGAGCCCAGGTGGCACAGCTCTCTGTGGCTAAAAGCCGGCTTCCTGGTTCGGGACGCCATGTTTGTTTCTGGGCGTGGTGACGCGCGGACGCTCCCGGCGCAACTTCCGGAATTGCGCGTGACGTATCGCGCACGTGCGTTTCGCATGGCTGCGCGTCAGATCTCTGCACGCCCTTGCGCTCCGCATGGCTGTGCGTCTGCAAATTGCAAATACTATCTACACGCACCATTCATATTGATTAGTAATGGTTGTGCTCAAAATATGTTTACTGTTCTGTGCCTAATTACATAGTTACTGGGGTGTCTCTAATGTCACTTTGACAAACAATTATTATTATGGTTTACCCTTGTCCACACAGTGTGGTATTGAACCTCTGGACACATAGCAACTGATTGCTGATGCATTGTCAGATGAGGTGTGCTATGTGTGTCACATAGCAGGTAGTGCTCAGACACTACTAGTTATGGGTGCAGACAAACCATCAGCATCAGGTGTCACTCAACCTGGTGATAGGTGGTTGTGTGTGCCAGTGTAATATGTTGTGGTGTATCTCCATGTGTGGACAGACATTTTGTGGTGTTTGCCATCGGGGTTGGGGGGTGATTCATATATGAGCATTGCACACGCAAAGTAGGTTGCGTGTTGGACATTACAGGACTATGTGGGTCCCCATGTCACCACACTGCACATTATCCGTTGGTATGTGTGACGGCATACAGTCCTGGTTTTTTGCAAAATAGCTCAATGGTTGATACATGGACTGCTTAACCAGCCGTCATGGGTTACATCTTCCAGTTGAGCTCAGGACTGCCTGTCTCAGGCATCACACATTCTCATACTTGAGTGCAACAGTAGCCATGGTTTTTTCATGTACATCTGTGCTGCACCAGACATATATCTTCATACATTGCAACATTGTTACCTGCCCCAGACCGGTTTCCACATTACAGAGGTGCTGCTATTGGCAAGACCCTCACACTGCTACGTACATCATGTGCAGTACACCATTCTCACCAATGGAACAGCGCACCCCTGGTGACCATTGCACACTGTCTGCATGCCTGCCTCTTTCACCAGACAGGCATCTGTTCTTAGCAATCGAGCTGTGGCCCACACCTAACCTTGATACCTGTGGAGCCAGAGGTTACATGTTTCCATCCACAGTGTGGTTCTTGGTGAGTGCAGCCAGTGACAGGTCCCTGACTGTGAAATAGTGCTGGAATCTCTGTGATCCTCACAGTGCTGTCTGCATCATGTGCTCCTTACACAACCGTATAGGGTGGACTTGGGTTAATGCACTGTGATGGTTTCGGAATTGCCAGTACTACAGGACATTACACACATTCCAGGCTTGACAGTCCCCATGAACCTTCAAAATGTTTGCTATATGTTACAATGTCATCTTCAATGTATGTTATTTTTATGCAATGTAGGCGCTGTTCCATGTAAAACCATGTTCATTATATGTTAAGTGTACACCGCCTTTGATCTTTGGAAAAAGCAGTATAGAGGACATGCATAATTATATAGATACAGACCTGCACTGCTGCTGACTGGTGGCGTATAGGGGCCAAGGACAATATATAAATCACTTTGCTTAGACACACACTTTGGATTTGAACCAACAACCTTTCACTTCAGAGGCATTGCAGTCACCAGGGGACTACAGCTCTGTGGCTGTGATGTGAGGTCTGTCTGGCTAGAATATAACCTCTGCAGACTTTGTGCTGCAGTTACCAGGGTGTAGTCTATCCAGTCGCACCCATGATGCACTGCACATGCAAAGCAGCAGTCTAGTGATGGTCCAGTGATAGGGTGTGCAACCCCACAGCACCTCGGCCTCGTGTTGGACATTGACCTTCTGTGTTTCTTGTGCAGAGTGGGTACTGACTATCCCAGTGTGTGTGTCTGTTGCTCACCCTGAGGGTGAGGTGAGACACACAGCACCTATCCTGGCTGAGATGGCCCTATACATCATATCAATTTGTTTGCCAATGTCTGATAGTTTGGCACATCTGACCATTTCTGTCTCCAAGACCCAGCTGGGCCTTGTGAGCTACAATGTTCCCGAAGGGGGCATATCCTGTGTGGGTGGCCTGCCCTTCATGATATATTTGCAGGGGGGGTGGGGGAGAGGAGGTTACAGGACCTATAGGCCGGGTATGTCTGACCACCAAACCTTCCCTGTGCAACACAGTTTCCCCAAACAAAACATATCCACATTCTACATCCCAGCTATGGTGGGTGTAGCTGCCACCATCAGCAGACTGGGTCCAGCTGTGGTACAGAAAACCTACAGGTCACTCACTGCTATTATGGACGCATCCATATTTCAGGGTGCGGCAGACAGACAGTATGGCCTGAGAGCCTAAGCTCACCAACACCATCTGACATTTTCCAGCAGCAGGCACATTCTGTGCCAGCTACTGACCCTGCACGGTGTTCTAGCCAGACACATGCAAACTGCAGACAGGCCACTGGCCAGTCCATGGTGCATGCTACCAGGGAGACTGTGTGCACCCATAACTGGGATGTCAGCACACCCACCGCACAATTACCTCAGTGATTGGGCCTCACATATACACAGCACCCATATATATCACATGAGAGAACTATTATATGGCACTATGTCGGGACCTAGCCATGCCATGGTCACTGATCGTTCAGGGGGAGAGTGACCTCCACACAAGGCATGCTATGGACACCATGTCTGTGGGGGTGATGCCAAGGCACAGCATGGTCCTAGGCATGCACATTTGCCCTGTGTAGCTGCATCCTGCTCCAGCCACCCTGTTTGTTGTGTACCCACAGTACTTTGCTCCTCATTATGCACATTGGCAGGCCAATAATGGCAACGGTGCTATTAGTGTGGTCTGTGGGAGGTGTTGACAGCCACCACACACTGGATAGACAGACACACACTCCCCACACCTAGGACAACATTGAACAGATGTGGTGTTATTTGGGAGCCATGGCCAACATAACAGTGATGAGCACAGTGTGGGCATGGCAACGTTGGGATGTACTTTTGGAGTAATTTCCGAGGGTGCTACTCTCTGAAGGAGATCTGACCTGACACACATTGCACATACATCAGAGACGTTGGTTTGTGACAGCTCGCTGTTCTGCTTGTGCGTAGCATGAGCATTTTTAATCGGTCAGTGATCATATATTGCTTTGGATATATGTGTGACATCTCCAAATGTGTAGTGTGGGATTGTTGATGTATGCACATGCTAGTTTTCTGAACGCCACACAGGGCCCTACATCCTGCCCACTTCATCGGTCTTCCAATACTGGTGCCTGCAGGTGCAACTGTTTTCTGCCCCTGTTGCCCACTGCTCTAGGGAGGTTTGCACAACTACAGTCAATGTGAATCAAACACCTTTTGGGCTTTCATGCTATCTGTGATTAATATGCCTGTGATACAGCTGCATACCATGGTGGTGTTCAACTCACCTGCATCACACACATCTTTCGTGCAGACATCAGACAACCTGATTGATGTGTGAGCCTCCATGGCTGCATATGGGGGACTCTGCTGTGGGTGAGGCATATGTTTAGGTGGTGTGTGGTATTTATAGCAAAATCTGGTATCGTGACCAACTCGTATGTTCTCAGCACGGGAGTTCCATTCTTTACTTTAAGGTTTCGCGAATGTGTAAAACATTGGGACTGTGATGGCAGGTGCCCCAGCCGGGAATTGAACCTGGGGCCTTCTGTGCTTGGAGGCACTTGCTACATGTACTGCACCACCGTCTTAGCACAGCAACAGTACATTCCCAGGGGAGTCCATGGCTGTTTGTCACACAGGGCCTGTCTGTTGGATTGTACTGCAGCCACATGAGGGTGGCTAGGCCAGGATCTGCTGTGGGGCAGCAGCCTCTGCCCCTCTGCCAGCAGTTGGCATCCGCCACCATGCTGACATGGGCCTATATTGGGTACAGCATCACAGCTGACTGACATGTGGCCCTCCAGTGATGCATTGTGTGGACTCTGCTGTAGGTGTTTGTACATATTTGAGGGGTAAGTGATCCTTATGGTATAATAGGGGTCCTCTGAACATGCTGTTGTTATCTGTAAGACAAACAAAAACACCTTCTAGTCAGGGCAAATCAATAACCAATATGTGTATAGCACCCAACCTTTTTTTCGGTGACCGCACAAACTTTTTTCTTTTTGTCGGAGCTAGCCGTAGGAAGGTCGGAAGAGAAACCGACCCACACCAAGCAAGTAGCTACTTTTATTATTATAGGTTCTTCAACCAAATAAAGTTCAAGTTTCATTTAACCATCAAATAGTAAAAAGACTTATCTCAGTCCCAGAAATGCCAGTTATGAGAGATACACGACGCGCACGTTTCGGGCACTCTAGCCCTTTTTCAGGTGCAATAACTATGATTCCTCAATCTTCAAATACCATCCTCTGAAACGCCGTCAATGCAGCTAAGGTCATTATTACAATGGCTGATTAATCACTTTTATCATAATAGAAACGACCAATCAGTATCGGGAAAACCCCCACATGATGTGCGGTACTTTCTGCACCCATGGTCTCTCATTGTATAGAATATTCTCATAGTATTGTCCAGCTTCCATGGTCTATTATTGATCATGTGCCTGCTAATCCTCGTGGAGGACAGCAGGAAGAACGTCTGCAATACATAGAATAACGATGGCATTTTCGTCTTGAAACAATGGATCCCAGGAGGTTTGAACAGGGCAATAGACTGGCAGAGTCTTATTTAAGTTACAATTCTATGTGACCATCGGGAATGACATAATAATGATATATCCGTACTATTTCGGAAGGATGATACAAGGTGTTTTGAAGAGCAGTAAGATGATGATGTCGTCATAACCTTTTTGAAAAACCAATCAGATCAACATGGGTTTCCCCATCATGTGGGGGTGTTTCCCCGATACTGATTGGGTCGGTTCTTTTATATTTTAAAAGTGATTCCTCAGCCATTGTAATAATGACCTTAGATGCATTGGCGGCGTTCAGAGGATGGTATTTGAGGATTGAGGAATCCTAGTTCATTGCACTTGAAACAGGGCTAGAAGTGCCACTAAACGTGCGCATCGTGTATCTCTCATCACTGGCAAGTTTGTACGTGAGATAAGTCTTTTTACCACTATTTTAATGGTTAAGATGACCTTTAACTTTATTTTGGTGAAGAACCTAGAAATCATAAAAGTAGCTACTGCGCTTGGTGTGGGTTCGTTTGCTTTCTCTTCCGACCTTCCTACGGCTAGCTACGGACAAAAAGAAAAACGGTTGTGAGGTCCACCGAAAAAAGGTTGGGTGCTCTACCACATATTGGTTGTTATCTGTCAAGACATGTTTTGATTTCCCTCTCACACGTTTTTACTGGTGGGTAAAATATGTGCAACAGTGTTGCTGCTGGCCCCAGCTGGGATTTGAACTTGGTAATCTTTGGCTCCCCAGCACACTGGCTGTGTCCCCTGCACCACACTGCAGTCACAGAGTTAATGTTACCCTGGAGATGGCATGTCTTTTGTGTCATATCGGGCCTTTCTGTTTCTGTTGTGGTCCGGTGCCCCCACATGGCATTGGCTCAAGCCTCCATCTTCTCTGGCCACCTGCCACT
>JAWIIG010000205.1:0-38529 GCA_033557465.1 Ichthyophis bannanicus
AAGAAAAGCAAAAAGGGGTGGGGCCCTGGACTGGCCCGGAGAAGAAGTCAAGGAAAGGCAATTAGCAGGTGAGACCCTAATTTCCACCTTCCTGAGCGCTTCGTCTTTCTTCTCCGGCCAAGTCCAGGGAACAGTAGGGCATACCAAAGCAGTACCTAAACACGGGAGGGACCTGCAAGCCCTGTAATAATGGCCGCAGACTCCCACTTGCGCATCCTCTCTGGCCATGAACGTCCAATCCTGTAATGCTTTGTCGAACGTATGGAGAGAGGACCATTTTCGCCCTCGCCCTACCTAGATATCCACTGGAGGAACGAACGCAAATTCCGCCCAGGTAGCCGCTTTGAGAACAAGTGGAATGGGCCTTGGAGCCCGCCGAGGCGTTATGCCTCCCCTCCCAGCTTCGTAAGCCCGCTCACGATAGCACATTGTAACCCAGCGGGCAACTCGAGGCCTTCGTAGTCCCCGCTTGACCCTTTCTAGGTCCTGTAAAAAAATAGCACACACAACCTATTCCGACTTGTGAAACGGCATAGTGACCTTTAAGGTAGCGTTCTTAACACGCGACCCATTATCCAACTTTCGGAGAGCGCGATCCATCAGAGAACCGCGAAAGAGGTCCGGAGAAAAACGGTAATGCCAAACCGGCTTGAATTTAACATGAAATGCGGACACCACTTTAGGCAGGAACAGAAGGCACCGTGGCGGGGAGGCAGCACCTTCCACTGGCAAGAACTGAGCGATAGGGCTCACGACAGGACAGAGCTTGCAAATTTCCGAAAATCCTCCTAGCCAAACACACAGGCTACGAGGGAAGGCCCGTCTTCCAGGCAAAACCTCCTTTTAAAAAGAAAAGCGGTCCCTGAAGAAGGAGAGGAAAAAGGCGGGCAGGTGGTCAAACGCCTCCAAGACCCACATTCAAATCCCAAGCCCGGCACCCACGGGGCGTAAACGGAGGTCTAATAATCTTGGTTCGCTCGGAAAACTGAAAAACGTTGTCACATCCCCATGCGCCAAGGAGACGACGATTCTGCACCGGACCTCTAAAGCAAGCTAGGGCCGCCAAATGAAACTTCAGCGTGCCAAGAGCCAAACCCTTATCCAAGCTGGCCGTATAGAAACAATTGCGCAATTGTGGCAACCCGCAAGTCGACTCTATCCTTATTGGCCCTGCCGTCTTCTCATTTACAAACACCGCCTTACACAGAATCCAGCATACCGTCAAGCCCGCCTTCTTTCAGCATTCCCTTTCTCATTCGCACCACTACCCACCTACCACTCCCCCCAGTCCACCCTTTCTTCTCTCCATCAACACCTCCTTGGTTGCCCTCACGCTTCACCTTAACAACGCCCACACACCAATCTTATCCAATACAAAGTCACTTACTTTGGTTTCACAACGCCTCCTCCACACCCCCCAACTCCCCCCCACAATACCTAGCCCGATTTCATTCACAACTGACTCTCCACACTCCCAGATATACGCCCCCGTTCATTTCACTTAAACCGGCTTACCCCTTTCCCCCCCCCCCCTCTGCCGCCCACTTGCAGTTGCAATCCACCCGCTCTTCAGCTTTTTTTCTTTATAGGCCCCGCATCTATGGAAAACTCCCTTCCCTCCTCTATCCGTTGTGATGAAGAAGCCCCAATTGTCCAACTTTTGTTTTAAAATACAAAAACCATGCAGCATGTCCAGTGCCAAAAAAACTGACAGGAGAACAGGACCATGTGGATTAGCTGTTGTCCAGTGGGTCAACGACGAACAAAGGCAGCCCAACGAGGTCTAGGAGACAACGTGGTATTTGTAGTAAGAAGAAGAAAGCGCCCTAATTCCCAATAGCACAACACCTGGTTATAGAGGAGTATGCACAGGCCCTTTATAAGGATAGATGCAGGGAAACACAAAGGGGGGTACGCATTACAAGGACGACACCTCCAAAGAGTTGTCAGGCTAGGCAGAGGAAATTGGTCAGAGGAGGTCAGATTTTCTGGAACAAACTCCTGAGAGCGGACGAAAGATCCTGGGACAAGGTGATCGCCACTGCTAGGAAGAGGAAGACAGCCTTGCTCTTACCTACAGCAGTTACCCATAAGACGTGAAACCCGAAAGAGTCTCTCACTTTCAGTATAGGACAGTGACTCATGAGTCTGATACCAACGGAAGCGTTCAATCCTCAGAGTATTACTACCAGACAATCCCACTAAGGAGGAAGCACTTTGCTAGAGACGGCCGATATGCAGCTTGAGGCAGCTCCTTGCCTTGATTTGCAGAGGACACGGCCAGCATGGAAACCTACGTCTCATGAACCAGAAGGAACTTGCAAGCCAGTTAGCTAAAAAAGTATGTACACACAAGAAGTCACTCGGGACTATATGGGTGATGAAATCTGTGAGCATTGAAAGTTACCAGGAATAAAAGTGTTTGTAGAGTGAATGCGAGAGCAACCTTACACAGGAACCCTCCAGTATGGTGTCTTCGTGCTAGGGCAGTACTATCCCTAACCTAACTACTTTGAATAGTGATGGAATCCCACAGCTTGTCAGAAAATAAGCTTTAGAGACCTTGGCCAGAAGAGTGGCATATGTCAGCAAGAGGAGCTGGTCAGTAAGCTTTAAACCCCACAAAAGAATAGCCTTACAATGCTAAAGTCTGTTAGCAAGAGTGGGACAGAGAGTGTCCTCTATCCCAAACAGAAGATAGCAACAGAGAAACTTACTTGAGGGCTTGCCAAGGGGAAATGTCCAAGCATATTTCAACCAAGAGGGTTTGGAACGTGAGGAGGAACCGATGTTAATGGACTCTCTCAGTGAATCCTCAGCTATATCTGACCTAATGGACTGTACATTAGTCTCATCTGAAAGAATACTCTCTGCGCTAGACAGAGCCAAAGCATGTGTGCTACAGTTTAAGTTCCTACCTTGAAGCAAGAATTATTGCTGTATGTCCTTTTGTGTTTTTGCCAAAAGATTGGACTACTTTTGTTTCTGCTTGTGTTCTGTTCACTTGTTTATTAATCCACCCCGGGAGGGGAATAAATCCACATTTTGCTTTACCATTCGAGTTTGCACAACTATTCTTCACCATCAAGCAGCACACTGCCCCTGGTGGTGACATAAAGTGGCGTAGTTCTTCGGATTTTTCAAGTGGATGAAAAACACAGCACCGAAGACACACATAGGATTTACCTTGCTGAAGGAGGAAAAGTTTGCCGCCGGAGAAAAAGAAAGAAAAAGCCGGAGCAGATTTTTTTTTTCAAAAATTCCTGACCTGGAGTGCAGCAAGCCTACAGCTTTCTCAACGCACGATCCTTCACCGTGCTGAGGTAAAGGTAGGAGGGCACGGGTGATTTGGATCTGAGAAAGGGGGAAGCTGTGGTGTTAGGAGCAGCAAGAGGAATAGCAGAAAAAAAAAAAAAAAAAAATTTACCTATATTTGAAACAATTTTTTTGGTGCCCCAAATGGTGGGCTTTTATTTTGTTTATTAACAGGTGCGTAAAGATGGAAACCCAGCAAAAGAAAAAATGGTTGGAGGTCCAGTGGAAAGCACAAGGAGAACTGGCCCGGCAAAGCCAAGAGAAAATGATCCATGCAATGAATGAGCAGCAGCAGCCGCTACTAGAGTTGCTGGAGACTCTGATAAAGAAAACTGCTTACCGCAGCCGAGGTTGAGTCTGCAGGACCGAGGCGGTAGGACTACATGAATACAATGCTCTGTCATTGGGACAATTAAAGTCATACAATAGTTTTGATGACTTCGCTGAAGCGTTCGAGCGAATAGCAGCAGCGGCTTAAATGGCCGACTGATCAGTGGGCATTAAGATTCGCCATGACTTTGGTCTGGCGAGGCGCTCGCCGCATACAAAACAATGCCCGTTGATCTGTCTTCCAGTTACCCCGACGTGAAGATAGCTATTTAGAGATACCTGGGTTTAACGCCCATGCACTACAGAAGGCTCTTTAGAGAGGCCAAACTCCTGGATACGGAAACGCCTAAAGCCTTGTTACAACGACTAAAAGGTCTAGCGACCCAAATGGCTCGTTCCAGAAAGGGCGACAGTCGAGTCTTTATTTGATACCGTCCTCCTGGAACAGTAATTTGGAAGCCATTCCACAAGAGATAAAGGCATTTATATTGCTACAAAAATGCAATTCTACGAATGATGCAGCCATCCTTACGGAGAACTATTTTGAGGCTGAATTAGCCAGTACCTCCGGAGGCGGTGTATTAAAAATGGCTAGCATTGATAGAATGCATGGTGTTAGAAAGTCTTTTAAAAGCAAAGCATATGTAGATACTGCATGTAAAGTTAAGATGTCTGGTAACACTCGGGTGAAAATTATTCAAAGTAAAAGTATTAACTGTGGCCAGCATGGACATGGGTACAAAAAGTGTACTGAACGTAGTGCTCTAGTAGTGGGAGGACAGAACCCTCTAGAGAAGGGCATTCAGGTAGAGGTCCAGATAGAAGGAGTAAAGCTTTGGCGCTCCTGGATTCCGGGGCTGACCAAAGCATGGTCTCCCAGGAGGTATGGCAGACCATCATAGCCCATAAACCTTCTGTAGAAGGACCAATTGACGGAAGAGTGAGTGTGAGAGATGCGTAGCATGGCACCCTCGTCCCATATCCCTTGTATAGGTGTGTGGTGGAAGTAGCAGGTACTCGGGACCAAAGTACAAGTAGCCATAGTCCCACATCTCCCGTATGAGGTTAGTATTAGGGCGTGATTGGCCCCATTTTCCAGACAGATGAGGGAAGGCCTTATTGAAGAACCCGAGATACTGAGGACAGAGGCCATAGCTCAAAAGGTCCCAAAACCTTTATTTGAGAAGGTAAAAAGGCCCAAGGGTCCCACAAAACTTCAGGTAGGGGAGGAAGCCTCTTTGAAAAAAAAGTTCGTTTTGAGGTTCGCCAAACTATCCTCCTTTGGGCCCAGAGTCCAAAGAGAGCCTCTGAAGCTGCAGCAGGTTATGACCTGTGTAGCATAGAGGATGTGGTGGTCCCGAGGGAGGGAAAAGCCCTTATTAATACAGGCTTGCAGATCCCAATACCGAAGGCTGCTACGGCAGAATAGCCCCGCGATCTGGATTAGCTGCAAAACATTTCTTAGATGTTGGAGCGGGATTAGTGGACCCCGATTACCGGGGCGAAATAAAAGTCCTGCTATTCAATTTCAGTAGAGAAAACTATGCAGTAAAGAAAGGGGACAGAATCGCCCACTTTATATGTGAGCACGTAGGTTTTCCCTTAGTGGAAGAAGTCTCCGCTTTAACAAGTACAGCACGAGGTACAGGCGGATTTGGCTCCACGGGGGTGGGGGAGGTCAAAAAGTCTAACAGCCATGACAGATAGGAAAAAGGAGGAAGACTTAGGCCCCCAACCTGCCGATTGGAACGAACACCCAGAGCCACGCATAGGCGCGGACTTATCAGTACCCCAGCAGAAGGAATTGATACAGGTGTTTAAATAGGTTCAAAGATGTTCTCACGACGACACCGGGGGAAACCCGTATCGTCGCGCATGAGATCATTACCACACCAGGGAAAATAGTCAGACAGCGCCCCTACAGGTTACCTGAAGCGAAAAAAATGGAAGTAATAGCCCAGGTAAAAGAAATGGCAAAAATGGGCATCATTGAGGAGTCCAAAAGCCCATGGTCAAGTCCAATCGTGCTGGTCCCAAAACCAGATGGGACACTGCGATTTTGTATCGACTTTTAGGACAGGTGAACAACATATCGCAGTTTGACGCACTATCCGATGCCACGGATAGATGACTTACTGGACAAGTTAGGCCAAGCCAGGTTTCTGACTACCCTTGATTTAACGAAGGGGTACTGGCAGATCCCACTAACCAGGGACTCCAAGGCAAAGACCGCCTTTAGCACACCGGTGGGCCTCTATCAATTTAGGCGTATGCCATTTGGCCTTCATGGTGCAGCAGCCACATGCCAGAGACTCATCGACCAGGTCTTGAGGCCTCACCACTCGTACGCCCTTGCATATCTGGATGACGTTGTTATCCCAGCACAACTTGGGCCGAGCATTTGGTTAGGGTGGAGGCAGTGTTACAAGCCATTAGAAAAGCCGGCTTAACGTTAAATCCGGCGAAGGTGCCTATTTGCCACTAGGGAGGCAAAGTATTTAGGGCACATAGTGGGGAATGGGTTGGTTTTAAGCCACTCACAGGAAAAATAGACAGGGTTCGGGATTTTCCTAGGCCCCTAGACAAGAAACACTTCCGCAGCTTTTTAGGCCTTGTAGGTTATTACAGGCGATTTATCCCTAAATTTGCGGAGCTTAGTATGGTGTTTACAGAGATTGCTCAACAAGAACGCCCCAAACGTGGTACGGTGGACTCCAGAGGCTGAGGAGGCCTTTGTTTCTTTAAAGGAGAAACTCTGTAAGGCCCCAGTTCTCAGAGGGGTTAATTTTCGGCTACCGTTTATCGTGCAGACCGATGCCTCTGAGACAGGTTTAGGTGCTGTTATGTCACAGACTTTTGAAGAGGATTGAGCATCCCGTTCTGTATCTCAGCCGAAACTCTCTGATGCTGAGAGGAAATATTCAACGGTGGGTAGAACGCGAATGCCTCGCGATCAAGTGGGCTGTGGAGGCATTACGCTTCTACCTATCAGGGCGCAAGTTTGTCCTAGTCACGGATCATGCGCCACTGAAGTGGCTCAACCACATGAGAAACGATAATGCCCGTTTAACAAGATGGCACCTAGCCTTACAGGCCTTTGATTTTGATGTCCAACACGGAGCGGGCAACTTGCACGGCACCGCAGAGGCGGTATCCCGGCGTACGTGCTGCCAGACGGATACGTCAGCCCCCCGTAAGGTTTTAAGGGGGGGGGGGATATGTGATGAAAGAAGCCCCAATTTTCCACTGTTAAAATACAAAACATGCAGCATGTCAGTGCAAAAACTGACAGGAGAACAGACCAGGTGGATAGCTGTTTGTCAGTGGCAACGACAACAAAGGCAGCCACGAGGTCGGAGAAACGTGTAGTAAGAAGAAACGACCTAATTCCCAATAGCACACACCTGGTAGAGAGGGAGTATGCACAGCCCTTATAAGGATAGTGCAGGGAACACAAGGGGGAAGCATTACAAGGACGACACCTCCAAAGAGTTGTCAGGAGGAGAGGAATTGGTCAGAGAGCTCAGATTTGGAACAAACCCTGAGAGGGAGACACCTGGGACAAGGTGAGCACTGTAGGAAGAGAAGACAGCCTGTCTTACCTACAGCAGTTACCAGAGAGGAACCAGGAAGAGTCTCTCACTTCAGTATAGGAAGTGACTCAGAGTCTGAACCAGGAAGCGTTCAACCTCAGAGATACCCAGAATCCACTAGGCGGAAGCAGCTTGCTAGAGGCCGAGGCCAGCTGGGCAGCTCCTGCTGATTGCAGAGACACGGCAGCATGGAACCTACGTCCTACACCAGAGGAACTGCAAGCCAGTAGCTAAAAAGTATGGTAACAAGAAGCTGGGACTTGGGGAATGAATGTGAGCCATTGAAATTAAAAGGAATAAAAGTGTTTGTAGAGTGAATGCAGAGCAACCTTACACAGGAAGCCAGAGGTGGGGGCAGGGCAGCTACTCCCAACCTAACTACTTGAATAGTGAGCATTCACAGCCGTCAGAAAAAGCTTAGAGACTGGCCAGAAGACGTGCATATGTCAGAAGAGGAGCTGGCAGTAAGCTTTAAACCCCAAAAGAAGCCTTACAAGCTAAAGTCTGTTAGCAAGAGGGGACAGAGAGTTCCTCTATCCCAAACAGAAGATAGCAACAGAGAAACTTACCGTGAGGGCTTGCCAAGGGGAAATGTCCAAGCATATTTCAACCAAGAGGGTTTGGAACGTGAGGAGGAACCGATGTTAGTGGGACTCTCTCAGTGAATCCTCAATCTATATCTGGACCTAAGGACTGTACATTAGTCTCATCTGAAAGAATCTCTCTGCGCTAGCCAGAGCCAAAGCATGTGTGCTACAGTTTAAGTTCCTACCTTGAAGCAAGAAGTTATTGCTGTATGTCCTTTTGTGTTTTGCCAGAAGATTGGAATACTTTTGTTTCTGCTTGTGTTCTGTTCACTTGTTTATTAATCCACCCCGGGAGGGGAATAAATCCACATTTTTGCTTTACCATTCGAGTTGGCACAACTATTCTTCACCATCAGCAGCACACTGCCCCCTGGTGGTGACACCGTTTAGAACCCTCCCACTCAGCATTTAAACAGCAGCTAAAAAACCTACCTCTTTTCCCTAGCCTTTAACCTCCCTACTTCTCCCCCCTCTCTATAATCTCACTGTCCCCTCCCACTTTCTCCTGCCCTTTCTGTTCTTCCTCTTTCTTTTTATGAAATGTAACTTCTTTTCCTTTTACCGGCCTTGCGCCCTATTTTAAAGGTTTTTATATGTTGTAAACCGCTCTGATTTTATTGTGAAGGGCGGTCTATCAAGTTTTATTAAACATAAACATAAACATAAACAGACAGAGGACTAAAACCCCGCTGCGCACACCAATCCTCAAAGACCCGCCAGATGCGCACGTAGGCCAGCGAAGTCGCGGATCTTTTAGATCGTAATAACATAGCCACCACGGCCTCTGAATAACCTTTGCACCTTAAACGATGCCCCTCAAGAGCCAAGCCGTAAGCAAGAAGCGATCCACCTGCGGCATGAGCACCGGACCCTGGTGCAAGAGATTGACCCAGACTGGAAGGCGCCAAGGAGAATCTATCAACAGCCGCACCAGATCGGCATACCAAGGACGCCGAGGCCAATCCGGCGCAATACGAATCACTATTCCTCTGTGAGTCGCTATCCGCTGAATGATCCGGCCCAGCATCGGCCACGGAGGAAACACGTACAGTAGCGTGTCTGAAGGCCAAGGCTGAACCAAAGTGTCCAGGCCTTCCGACATATGCTCCCTGCGCCTGCTGAAAAAACCGAGGAGCTTTGGAATTGGCCAGAGTAGCCATGAGATCCATTCCTGGCTGCCCCCAGCAAAGTGTAAGCTCGTGAAACACACCGCCGCGTTCAGCTCCCACTCTCCGGGATCGAGCACATGGCGACTGAGAAAATCGGCTTGCACGTTGTCCTTGCCCGCCACGTGCACCGCCGTTAAGGCTACCAGATGACTCTCCGCCCAGATCATCAATTGCTGGCATTCTTCCAGCAGAGGAAGACTCCTGGTCCCCCTCTGTCGATTGATGTAGGAAACCGTCACTGCATTGTCGGAAAACACGCGGACTGCTCTCCCTTGAATCAAGGCTTGGAAATGGAGGAGCGCAAGATGAACTGCTCTGAGTTCCAACCGGTTGATCGACCACGCGCCCTCCTCCTCGGACCAACGACCCTGCATCACGTGAGACTGACAGTGAGCACCCCAGCCCGAAAGACTGGCATCTGTGGTCACTAGCACCCACGGTGGGTCCTCCAATGGCACCCCGGCTTGGAGATGCTTGGAATCCATCCACCATAGCAGATCCCGACGAACCGACTTGGGACATACCAGCTTCAGAGTGAGAGGATGACGCTGAGGAGACCATCTGGAGAGTAACACCTGTTGCAGAGGCCTCATATGTGCCTTGCCCCAAGGGACGAGATCCAAAGCCGCCGCCATGGACCCCAAGAGCTGTAAATAGGTCCACGCCGACGGAGCCGGCATCAGCAAAAATGCGCGCACTTGTTGCACAATCTTGAAGACCCTGCCTTCGGGCAGATAGACGGACCCTCGGTCCGTGTTGTCGAGATGGCTCCGAGATACGTAAGCTGTCTGGCCGGCTGCAAATGACTTTTCGCATGGTTGATGACCCAACCTAGCTGCTCTAGAAGCTGTACCACCCGAGCCGTTGCCGCGACTGAGGCTGCCAGGGAATCCACTCTGATGAGCCAATCGTCGAGATACGGATGCACCCGTATTCCTTCTGTACACAGGGCCACCGCAACCACCACCATCACTTTCGTGAAGGTGCGTGGAGCTGTCGCCAGCCCGAAGGGCAACGCTCAAAACTGAAAAGTGACCCATAGGAAGAGCAAACCTTAAATACCGTTGATGATCTAGCCGGATGGGTATGTGCAGATAAGCTTCCGTGAGATCGATAGCCACGAGAAACTCTCCCGGCTGCACCGCTCGAATAACCGCACGTAGCATTTCCATTCGAAAATGCGGCACCCGTTTACGTGCTTGAGATCCAGAATTGGACGATACGATCCCTCCTTTTTGGGAACCACAAAATAAATGGAGTATCGACCGAATCCGCACTGGTCGCGAGGCACCGGAACTACCTCCTGCAGTTGTAAGAGACGCTCTAGAGTTTCGGCAATTATTTGAGTCTTCGGGCCTGGAGCACACGGAGACATCAGAAAGGGTGCGTTTTACCAACGGACAAGCAAAATCCAGCGCATATCCTGTTTGAATGATCTCGAGCACCCACTTGTCTGAGATTATCGCGGTCCAGGCCGAGAAAAAGTCCCTTAGGTGTCCGCCCACAGGGATTGGCGCCTGGACCAGCAAACCTTCATTGTGGCTTCTTCACTGGGTTCTGTTGGGCATTAAAGTAGGTCCTACCGAACCCCCTAGCTCTGCGAAAGGACTGCCCACGCGACCCGAACGTCCTCTGGGTATGGAGCATAACGCGCCCCCCGAAACCGACCGAGAATCTCGACCTTGACTTTGTTGCCCGGCAGTGCCCCGAGATGCCTTTGGACGATCTTCCGGCAAACGACCACCTTTGGAGTCCCAAAGGTCCTTAACAATCTTCTCCAACGCCTCCCCAAAAAGCAATTTACCCTTATAGGGGAGCTTACTGAGACGCAACTTAGACGAGACGTCAGCCGCCCAATTACATAACCAAAGAAAACGCCGGGCCGCAACCAGCGATGCCATGGACTTCGCAGCAATCCTTACTAAATCATAGAAGGCATTTGCGAGGTAAGCCGCAGCCGGCTCCAACTTCGCCCCTTCTGCTGAAAAAGCAGTTGGGGACTCTGCTGAGGCTTCCCCTTGGATCCAACGTATGGACGCTCTGGACACATACGCCCCACAAATGGAAGTCTGCAGAGCCAGAGCGCTAGCGTCAAAAGCCTGTTTAAGGAGAACTTCCAGCTTACGATCCTGCAGATCCTTAAGAGCCGCTGCCCCCTCTACTGGAATTGTTGTCTTCTTAGTCACTGCTGAAAACTAAGGCATCTACCTTAGGCATTCGCAACAACTCTCTCTCCTCATGAGGCACTGGATAGAGACGAGCCAGAGCGCGACTACCCCTCAGCGAAGCCTCCGGACATTCCCACTCAGACTCAATCATCTGTTTTATCACACGGTGCACAGGAAAACAGCGTTGCTCAGCTTTAAAGCCCTGCAACAACGGATCCTCAAGAGGTTCCTGAGCGACCGCAGGCATGATATGATTTAGAGCAGTCAAGGAATGAGAAATAAGCGCCCCAAGCTACTCCTTACGGAAGACCCTAAAAACATTAGGATCGTCGCCTGGTGCAATCTCACCCTCTTCAAGCTCCCCAGAGCAAAAATCCAAGCCTGCTTCGGAGAGCACCTCTCCTTCTTCCACTAACAGAGAGTCTGAGACCAGGACCCCTAGGAGTCCAATCCGGACTGTGCTTTCAATTCCCCTTGGGAAGTACCCTCCCCAGGGTCTAAGGCAGGCTGCGCTGGTGGCACCACATCTACAGGCAGAGATCCAGAAGAATCTGACTGAGAGGATCTCAGTAAAAATGCCTTATGCATAGCCAAGATAAATTCGGCGGAAAAAAAGGCAGAAATGGCCCCTGAGCCCCAGGAAACTTCTGAGGGGACTTAGGAACAGACGGAGCCTCCTTAGAAGACTTAGACTTTCTTTTTCCCGGTATGTGAGGGCCCGCAGGAGAGACGGAGGCTCGCTCAAAATGGCTGCCGTTCCCGCCTTTTCCGCGGCTACTAAGGGCCTATCCAGATCTTTAGAAAGCTTGCTCTCCATCTGAAACTGCTCGTGAAGCCCAAGGCTAAGCCGGGAAGAGAACCACAAAACTGGAGCCGCTTGAAGCAAACTGAGCCGCACAGAACCCACAGCACGGCGAACACTCCCGACAGCAGAGAACGGCTCGCCGAACGTGAGCCCGGCTGAAAAAAAATGCCTCTGCCTGTCGTCCCCAAAAAAAGGCTCACCTGCAGTGATCGGAGCAGCGCAGGACCGGCAATCCCAACCTCCCGCTGCTAGCGGGGAACTGCTCAAACCCGGCGGTCCAGCCAAAGGTAGAGGGTAACTGGGGTTTCCAGGACCAATCTACGTGAAATAGACAGGCGCCCGAGAGAAGGCAGGCTCTGCTCTCCTCCGCTGCTGAACGCCAGCAGGCAAGGGCCGTCTACAATGTCTCCGGAGCTATCCCCCTTTTATTTTATTTTATTTACTTTGAATAACCGGTAATGAGGCCCGAAGAATATAGCGAATCAACAGCCCTGCTAGAGCTAATCGCTATCACTTACAGTGCCAAAGAAAAAAAACAACAAACTAATATCTCTAACAGGGAGACTGTCAGCTTCAATCCTATTCAGCTGCTGAGGACTGAAAGACTGGTACACTGTCATCAGGGGGAGTGGCTTGAGCTGTCAGCAAAGCTTGAAAGTTTTTCAGTCCTCAGCTGCTGAAGGGGATTGACAACCCTAATGTTCCCTGGACTGGCCCGGAGAAGCGATAAGGAACATGGTTAGCAGACCTGCTAACCGCGTTAATCCCCTTGGCAGTGATATTCAGCGGCACTAACATAGCATACCCTGGCTTTCTCAGGGTAACACCCAAAGATAACCAGGCAGCAGTAATATTCAGCTGCTACCCAGTTATTGCAACATGGCAAAAATTAGGCACCTAAAAGGCTGGCTTCATTTTCACTGCTGAAGTTAACCAGGCAGCAGC
Organism: Ichthyophis bannanicus; assembly: GCA_033557465.1. Taxonomy (NCBI): domain Eukaryota; kingdom Metazoa; phylum Chordata; class Amphibia; order Gymnophiona; family Ichthyophiidae; genus Ichthyophis; species Ichthyophis bannanicus. The sequence goes on from JAWIIG010000205.1 coordinate 12,913, forward strand.
TCAATATCGCCACTACCTGGTTAGCTTCATGGCAATCCAGGCAACCTTGATATTCAGTACTGGGCCAGGATATGGCTCCGCATTGAATATCTGGAGCTAAAGTTCAGTGGTGGTGGCTAGCCACTTTAGCAGCACTAGCCACCATCACTGAATATTGGACAATTGGCATTCAACAGCTATATAAGCCTTTGTATATAGAATTCTACATTTAGAAGTTTTTAAATGAACAAATGCTTTCTAAGTTTGACATTATAGCATTGTACTAATCTAAAATAAACTGCTTCTATTTCAATGGCCTTTGATACTGAAATGAATAATGTAGCTCTCCAGTGAAACTGTCAGTGAAGAAATTGTCCTCTGGGTTGGGGACATTATAGATTAAAGTAGTTCTTTAAATCTTATGGGGAGTTTTATCACTAGAACTTGCCTTCCATAAAGCTACATGGATAAGCAGTGGATTTCTCCCAGTCTACTTTCAGAATGATTTATGAACTTTTCCTCCAGGTACTTGTCCAAACCTTTTTTAAACCCAGCTTCACAGACAGCTTTTACTACACCCTCTGACAATGAATTCCAGAGCTTTATTACACATTTTCCCTGTATTATCGTTTATTTAGCATGTTCTTATTGTAAACAGCTTAGAATGTTGTACATGGTAAAAAATGCAATATGTGCCTTCGAGTCAATGCTGGCTCCTGCAGGGTAGCAATATATAAATTGCTATTATTTATAGTTAACTCACACCTTTTAGGAGAAGATTAAGGCAAATTACATGGTTTTAAATAAATAAGTGAAGACAAAGAGTGAAGAAATATTTTCTTTGATTAGTCTTAAATGTATGATTATGGTTTATTACATTTGATATACCTCGAATATTTACTACTACTTAGTAGCTTTATTGCATGGCCCCTAGTCTTTATACTTTTCGCAGGAGTAAACAACCAAGTCACTTTACTTATTCTACTCTGCTCATTATTTAGAGACCTTGTATCATATCTGTCCTCAGCTGTCCCTTCTCCAAGCTGAAGAGCTCTAAACCTTTAAACCTTTCATCACAGGGGTATCCTTCCATACCTTTTATCATTTTGGTCACCATTATATGTACTTTTTCCAATTTCACTATATCTTTTTTTTTTGTTGTGACTTGAACCCGGGCCGTACCGATGGCGAAATGCACCCTGTGCGACTTGCACATCGGGCGCGTGCCCCCCCCCCCCCGCACCCCCATCTAGCCACTTTATGGGGGCGGGAGAGAAGAGGCATGCACCCGATGTGCAAGCCGCCTGCCGCCGGCATGCTAAGCAGGTCTGGTCCCTCCCGGAGAGACCAGACCTGCTTAGTGTGCGGAGGGAAGACTTCAGGGGTGCATTTCGGCTCTCTGCTGTTGCCTGCCGCTGCTGGCAGCAGGCAACGGCAGAGAGCCGAAATGTGCCCTGAAGTCTTTGCGCCCTGTGTGGCTGCCCCGCTCGCACAGGGCTTCGGTACGGTCCTGACTAGAACTACATGTAATACTCGAGAGGCAATCATTTCATGGAGTAATACAGAGGCATTATGAAATCCTTAATTTTATTCTCCATTCCTTTCCTTTTAATTCCTAGCATTCTATTAGTTTTCTTGGCTGTTGCTGTAAACTAAGCAGAGGATATGAATGTATTATTCATGATGACGCCTCATTCCTTTTCCTGGGTTTTGATTCCTAGGGGGACATGTTCAAAGCAATTTAACTAGTTAGCAGACCTGCTAACTGGTTAAATTATGGTCAGTGGGATATTCAATAGCACTAAATCATTTAGTGCTGCTGAATATCCCTTTATTCTGGGTTTAAATGCCACAATACTAGCAGATTAGCTTCTGGGAATTCCAGGGTCAGAGGCTTAAGTTTGCTGGTGAGTGGTGATGCAAATGCAATGTGTGCCTTTGAGTCAGTCCTGACTCCTGGTGACCCAGAAGCTCCTGGGTTTTCTTGGCAGTGGCACCAGAAGTAGATTGCCAGGCCTGTCTTCCGAGACAATGGAGGGTTAAGTGACTTGCCCAAGGCCACAAGGAGTGCTAATGGGAATCAAACCCTGGTTGCTTGGTTACCAAGCCAGTGTTCTAACCACTAGGCTACTCCTCCAGCTATTTAGTTGCTAATTGGTCAACCTAAACCAGTTAAAGTTAGGCAAAATAAAGATTGGTCTAACGTTAGGTGGTTTAGCTAACCAGGCAGGGGATAAAAATCACTGCTGGCCGGTTTGCTAAAACACTAACCAGGCATACCAGATATTCAATGCCGGTAGCTAGCTATGACCCCAGCATTGAATTTCCAGCTTTAATTTAAAGCAGCCTTGCTTTGCATTGTGTAGCTACAGTTTAGTCTGTTCTTCACAAGCGTATAACTTTGCATTGTCCACATTCAATTTCATCTGCCATATAGACACCCAGTCTTCCAATTTCTCAAGGTCCTCTTGCAATTTTTCATAATCCTCTTGTGATTTAATGACTATGAGTAATATTGTGTCATCTGCTAATTTCATCACTGCACTTGTTCTTATTTCCAGGTCATTATAAATATATTAAAAAGTGGTGGGCCCACCAGAGATCTCTGTGGCACTCCACTATTTATCTTTCTCCACCAATAAAATTGACCATTTAGCTCTACTCTGTGTTTTCTATCTTTTAACTAGTTTCCAATCCACAATTAAATGGACCCTCGTTCCTGCCTCCACTGCTCTCCTCCCAGTCCGATCTGCTGCCACTCCTCTCTGGGACCTGTAGCAGCAGCAATGACATTTAAAACAGCAATGTATCACTTACTCAAAGCATCCAACACTGCGTGTTGTTGATGCTGTGCTTTGAAAGCCGCTTTTGCTCCCTCCGATGCAGACTTCCGGTTTGCATGGGGTCAGAAGAGGCTGGTCAAAGCATGGCACCAACAGCACTCCACTTTGGAGGCTATGGGTATGCACAGTAGATTTTCTTGCTGCTCTCCCACCATTTATTACATCAAATTTTATCATGTTATGATCACTATTGCCAAGTGGTTTCAGCATCATCACCTCTTGTACCAGATGTGTTTTGTATAGGAGGATGAATGGCCTAGCTTTGTCGTTGGCACATTAGTGTAGGGGAGGTAAGTTCAAGACTCATATCTGCAACTGACTCTGTTTAACCTCTGATGATTCACTTTATCTCCCTGACCCTCAGTTTTAATCCTTGGCTCTGCTACTGACTCTGTATGATATTGGGTGACTCATTTTGGGACCACTTGAAGATAAGACTTTAGTTCATGTTTGCAAAAATATCCTTATATCACAAAATTCCTTACATTGCCTCTGTAGAGACTATTTGGATGATTGCTGTTGTCACCCGTGAAGGTCCCCAGAGGCCAGAAGCATGGGTAAATTCATCGGGGCATGTTCTTCAGTAGCTGTGGAGTGTTATAGAAAGGCGTTGCAGTGCCCCCTGGGAGTTGTGGTTCCACAAACTAGCAAAAGAATGTAGTTGCAGTCAAGTGGTAAGGCTTTAAGACAGGACTTTTTATTCCCCTTCCCGGGGTTGGATTTCCAGCACAATGAAACAAAGGAACATAAAGACCATTCGTCTGGTACCAATTAAAGAAACACTGGAACAAAACTCTGCTTAACTTCAGCTTTGCAATGGACAAAAAGGAAAAAGAAAACAGTCTCTTTCAAACCAAATAACTTTCTTCCTGTTTTCTTTAGAAACACTTTTTACAGCACTTCAGCACAAAGAAGTGATGGCATCAGACATGGTAAACGTACAGTCCATGCAATTTTCATAAGCAGGTTCCTCATAGGAATCACACTGCATTTCTTCAAACCCGGAGTAAGTTTCCTTTGAACTGAAACTTCCGTTATTGTTTACAGAGTTCCTCCCTACAGCTCAGAGAGTTCCCTTCCTCCTCCCGGCTAGAGTGGAATGGGTAATTACCATATTCTCTGTAGTTACTGTTAGGAGAGCCACACAACTCTTGATAAGTACAGGGCAATTCGTTATACTCTAATCCTCTTCTATTAGGGATCAATAAGCTACATTCCAGCACTCTCTCTTCAGAGTTTCTCAGCCGAGCAGAGCTTTGCCCGTACGGAAGTCTTTTACTATGTTTCTCTTTCAGCTTTCCTCTTGGCATAAAACTATCTTCAGGATAGAAGCTCTCTCTCCCCTTGGTACCTGATGCTGGGGCAACTTGGCTTTCCTCAGCCTGGTTCCAGGACTACCTCCTCTGCTCCCTCCGTAGCAAGGTTTCCCTGGGATACTGTTCAGCTGTGCACTGCTTTCCAAAGCAGTTCCTCGTGGGTTTCAACAGCTCTGTACTTCCCTTGTAGTCTCTCCCTGTTACCAATGGCTCCTGAATTCCCCGGTGCTCTCTCTCTGTCAGCAATGGTTTCTTGAATTCCCTGGTGGTCTCTCCTCACTACCCTCTTGGTAAGTGATTTTTAACTGCGTGTGTCCTGGTGTTTACTTGGGCTCCACCCCTTCCCAGCTGCCCCTCATTCCCTAATGAGCTATGAGCTAGCTTACTGTTTGGGCGTTCCCTCACACCTCATGAAGCAGCTTGTGTACGTTGCCTATAGCAACCTTGGGCCATGTGCAGATCTGAGCTGTCAGTGTTAGCTCTGTTTTGCTCAGAGTTTCCTATCTCCAAAGGGCTCTGACTGCTCTACCCCATGACACTGTGTGAGCATCATCATCAACCAGTTGTCCTACTAGAAAAACACAATGAAAGCCAGAGAAGTATCTCACACTTTCCAAAACAGGGGGGTTTCTTGCTGCCAGTCTTTTCTGGGTGGGAAGAGACTCTTTAGGAAGGAAAGATCAGGTTACTATAAAAGCCACTCCCAGTTTTTTTTGTCTTTGGCACCCAGCCATTGAACCAAAAGGGAGTAAGAGTGCCTGTCTTTTAGGCAAATGCTTTTTGCTCACAGCCACTCATTCCATCAAAAGTGAGCAGCAGGCATAAGAAGAAAAATTAAGGAGAAGAACAGCAAAGGGTTGATGTTGTGTAAAACTTGCCAGCATCCTTAAGGAGAAACTTATCCACACATACAAAGGGAAACTCCCTTGACCTGGTTTTCCTCCCCAACTCAGCTATAAAAACAGTCCCTGTACACCCCTCCATGTATCTCTCAAGTCCCTTGGTCTGACCTAGTATCATTCAACCTCCTGTTACATCCCCCCCCCCCCTAGCTCCTGCACCCCTCACGCCACCCCAAACCAAGCATTTCCATCACTTCAACAAAGACACTTCCTGGAAAGCATTCTACCCCAGCTTGTAATGAACTCCCTAGACCCCAACATCTCACTAAGTATCTGGTACACCTCTATACAAAAAAGCAGCAGCACTCCCCATCGTATGCCCAAGGCCCTCACAAAAAAATCTGAAAAATGGTACACCCATGGGCTAGCAAACTTAAAAAAAGAATTAAGAAGGCTGGAACATAAATGGAGAGCAACTAAAACTCCAGAAGATAGACAATGCTATCTCATCTCACTTAATACATACAAGGACTCAATTAACAAAGCAAAGAAAGACTACCATACTAGGTTACTAAATCAAGCCATCAACTGTCCGAGAGAGCTATTTGATATCGTCAAATCTCTAACCAAAACCAACCACCACAAATCTGACAAGAATAACATAAAGCCCCAAACACTAGCTAATTTCTATGCAGACAAATTGAAATGTACGAATCCCACTCACCCTACCCTTCCCCCAAACCTCCCGTAAACCCCAATTCTTGGCACAGCGTCCACCTAATAGATCAGAAGTACTTACTAAACACTATAACCAAGATTATATACTACAACCTCTCCACTAGACCCATGTCCCATTTCCTGGATAAAGGCAACAAAAACAGAATTGGCCCCTTATTGCCTATATACATATAATAAACCAAGCCCTCCTCCATGGAATCATGCCCAAAGATCTTAAGCTATCATCCATTCGAACCCATTTTAAAGAACAAGACCCTCAACAGAGACGAACCCACATAGGCCCATATCTAGCATTTCTTTTGTAGCCAAAGTCATCAAGAAAGTATATCCAATTGCAACTTCAAGATTACATTGACCTGAACGCCCCCCCTTGATGTCCACCAATATGGATTCCTCCATAAAGAGGGAGGAGTAGCCTAGTGGTTGGGGCAAGGTACTTTCAGGCCGGAAGGTCAGGGGTTCAAATCCCACTAGAGGACAGCAACCTTGGGCCAGAAGGACTCTGGTTTCTAGTCCCACAGATTGCTCCTTGTGGTCTTGGGCAAGCCACTTAACCCTCCATTGCCCATGTTCCCTGTAAGTATTAGTGTATGTGTCTCATATCCCCACATGTTTAAATGTATCCCCCAATTGTGTTGTGACCGCTTTGATTGAAGGATAAGGCAGTATACAAGACTGTCTAAATAAAATAAAAATTTCCATGGTGTCAAAACACTATTGATAGCTTTACTCAATGTCCTCATCCAAGATACAGATGACCCAAAATGGGCATTCTGGTCTTTTATTGATATCGCCTCAGCATTTGACAATATTAATTGATTAATATTAATATTAGCGGGGGGTGGGCCACGTCGACAGGACGTACAGGGCCAATTCCATTGTCGGCCCTGTATGTCCTGCGGGGTCATGGGGGACAGCCTGCTTATTCTACTTCGGAGGTGGAATAAAAACAGGCTGCCCCCCAATCCCACCCGCCAGTGCCCAGGGCACATGTGGGTCCGACTCCTGTTAGGCACAGGTGGCAGGGAATCAGGGTCCCGGGGTGTGCTGCACATGTGCTGCCACAGGGAGGACGCCCCCATAGCACCAGAAGGGGCACTCCGGGACATCCTTGGACCAGATTCTTGCTCGGGCCGTCCGGACAGCCCCTTCATGAATCGGGCTCCATGTCCAAGAAACTTAAACACATGGCATAAGAAAAGTCTTTGGAGTAAGTCTCTAGAGAAGGAGTCAATAGATTCACAAGTCAAGAAATCCAGGAAAGGTTTTCTATGGAGCTCAAGAACAGACAAGGAAACTTGGGGGGGGCCAAACTACCCCAGCGGGAGGACACTAAAGAGTGTTAGCCGAAATGTGTGTTCTGGCATGTGCTGAATGCGCGTTGGGACACAAGTTGACAGCACAGGGCCATGACAGCGCGGGACGATTCCCACGCTGTCTAATTCATGTTAGGGTCACAAGTGAGGGGGTAGGCTTCCACCACCCTTTTCCATGCCAAAGGTTAACTGGGTAGTTGCTAAATATTGTCGCTGACTGGCTAACCTCGGGTGCTGCCCCTGTTCTACCCCCAGATCGCCCTGATGCTAAGCAGTTAGCATCGGGGCATTCAGAAGATTTAGGAAGGGAAATTCAACAGCATAAACCAGGTATGTGCTGCTGAATATCCCACTCAGTGGGAATAACAGAGTTAGCAGGTCTGCTAATCGCATTAATCCCTTTGAATATGCCACCTCAATGTCTTTTTTCAAGTTTTTGAAATGACATGGGAAATGCATTGATATTTCTTAAGTTATTTTCAAATGAATGCACATCCCTAGTAAGCAGCCTGGAATCTAGATGTTTTTGGGATCCTGCTAAGAACTTGTGACATAGAATGGCCACTGTTGAAAAAAGGATACTGGGCTTGATAGACCTTTAGTATGACCCAGTTATGATAGTTCTTACATATAGTTACATGTGAGTTTCTCTCTGAAAATGGTTCCCGTGCTGCTTCAGTAATGACTGGCATTTTAGGCTTAGTCCAGACACTGGGAAATATGATGACTCTGGGAGAAGGTTGCTGTCCGGCGCTCAGCTCTGACTGCAGTTTTAATGCAGAGCCAGGGTGGCTATCTGGTTTTCTCAGCCCTCAGTGTATCAGGGTGCTATCTGCCTGGGACAGGTCTTCACTAAGAGCTGGGCACAGTGTGACTCATGGATCTGTTAGCAAGCCTCTTTGATGCCTACTGTTCCAGGTTGCTCTGATGCAGTCCCTCACAACTGCCTCTGTTGCTAAATAAGCCCTCAGCACCAAGGGCTTACCTCCAGCCACCCTACAGGTTAAGAATGCTGATCTGAAGACTAAAATCATGAGGTTAAATATCTGGATGTAACCTTGGATCAGTGCCTAAACATGCAGTCCCACATAAATAATATCATGAAGGCTGTCTATCTAAAAATACGGTCCCTCCGTCAGCTACGACCATTGTTAGAGCCTACCGACTTCCATACTGTCTTCCAAGCTCTCGTCACTCCACTATTTGACTATGCTAATATCATCCTACATGGTCTATCTGGCTATGTTCTCCATCCTCCACCAATGGCTTTGACTACTGCTGCACGAACCATTTACAGAACTTCCAGATATGAACATGTAACACCTCTTCTAATTCATTTACATTGCTCCCAATAAACAATCGACTCAAGTACAAAGCCCTACTGATGATATTTAAAATTCTTCATCACCTCTCTGCATTCTCACTGGAAGATCTCTTACTTTGGACACCTGGCAACAGAGTTAGAAGAACAAAATATGGCAAACACTCTTACCATCCCTGTCCGAGCTAGTAAAAGTTCCCAATTCGCCAGGAAACAGAGCCTTCTCCCTTTTCGCCCCTCTGCTTTGGAACTCTCTATCTACTCCTATCCGTCTCACTTCTGACTTGTCCAGCTTCCGTAAAGCAATCAAAACACACCTTTTCCATCTCACATTCGACCATGTAACTTAGCTCTTTGTCTGGCTATCCTATACCATGCTCCTTTCATCTTGTAAATAGTTCACTGTTCTTAAATGCTACTGTCGTATGACTCAGTTTGTCAAACTTTGTTCACAGATTTAATGTAACCTATTATTTGCGTTAATTATGTTCACATGTTCATTGTAACTTGTTCTATGTAATAAGTTGTTCTCCTGTAAACCGTGCTGATTATGAATAGTGCGGTATATAAAACCAAATAAATAAATATCTGTTGTATTACTGAGACCTGGTTTATTGAAAGTGAAACAGTGGCTGTTAACTTTCTTTGCTCTCCTGGCTTTAAAAAGTTAAACTTTGTTTAAGGATGGGAAGAAAAGGGTTGGTGTCATAATATTGATGCATAATACCTTAAATATTTTTGTGTGCATGTGGAAAATCCTGTGCGGTTTGAATACATTTTAGTTTCTTTTGATACTTGGGGTATCTGTCTTCTTTATTGGACCTCTACTGCTTATATTGATTCTGGGCAATTATGGGAACATTTGTGTACATTTGAGCTTGGCTTTTCAAACTATGTAATTTTGGGTGACTTTAACAATCCTATTGACTGTCAACATCTTTCAGGACAGCAAGCAATGGGTCATACTCAATGTATTGATGTGTCAACCCATGTAAAGGTTACTCACTTGATTTAGTGTTTGTTCCCTACAAATTTCTTTCATGCTGTACTTTGGATTTGGAAGTGCAACCAGTACCTTGGTTGGATCATCACTTTATGATCTTTTTGCAGAAGAAATGGAGTCAAGATGTTAATACGTCCCAGTTCTGTTCTAGAAGGCTAGGAATCATAAGGAAAGGAATGGAGAATAAAACCAAGGATATTATTATGCTTCTGTATCATTCCATAGTTCGATCACAATTTGAATATTGTGTGCAAGTCTGGTCGCCGTATCTTAAAAAGGATACAGAAAAATTAGAAAAGGTACAGAGAAGAGCCACTAAAATGGTAAAGGGGATGGAAGGATACCCCTATGAGAAGAGGCTAAAAACGTTAGGGCTCTTCAACTTGGAAAAGAAAAGGCTGAGGGGAGATATGATAGAAGTCTGCAAATTAATGAATGGAGTTGGAACGGGTTAATATAGATCAGTTGTTTACACCATCAAAAAATAGAAAGATTAGAGGACACGCAGTGAAGCTACAATGTAACCCATTTAAGACTGATAAGAGAAAATATTTTTTCACTCGACATGTAATCAAACACTGGAATTCGTTACTGGACGATGTAGTAAAAGCTGTTAGTGTAGCTGGGTTTAAAAAAGGTTTGGACATGGTATCAACTCGTCCGAGTATGGGGAGAAATGGTGAGGGGTGTTTCCCACATCCGGAGCATAAGATCCTGGAGTATACGGTGAATAGGCAGAGTAGTCGCCTCTTTAGGAGCTGTGGGGTATTAGAGAATGTCCAACTCCTCTGCTCTGGGTTCTTTCTCTGATGTAGGAGTAATGGATAGACCCCTTGCCATATCCTTGATAAACTCTTGGAAAGACATATCTTCAGGAGGGGGACATGTGCCGTTCAGCAAAAGTGAGGGTTCCTCTGGAAGACTTTGCATCTCTCGGGTACCGATCGATTCATCATCCAAAGAATTGGAATCGATAGAATCAAAGTATCGACAGGAGTGATGCTCCTGTTCTTTCAAGGTCCAGTACCAATCGAGATCGGTATCGGCTTGAGAGACTTGCCATACCGGTACCTTGGAACCGGGAATGGACTCGAGGGCCTGTATGGGTGGGAGTGTGCCGAGCGGCATGAAGCACGACGCAGACTGCATCGGCATCGTTGACAGTACCGGTACCGACAATACTGCCGATAACTTCCTGACCGGTACTGAGGCCGCTAACAGAGCCACTAGACTCCATTCAATGGCCATCATATGCTGATCTATAGAAACTTGCCGATGCCTGGGTATCGGTACCGGAAGTATGGGCTTACCATTCCAGAGCATGGTACCAGGAGCTCTCCTGAGGTGGAGGCCTCGGGAGCATCCTGGACCCCTTTTGTGGTTTTGGAGGGGAGGTCCTCCTGCTGGGGTAGTTTGGCCGGTCGATCCAACTCCAGGGCAACGCTCAAGGCATCTCTATGTTTAGATACAGATTGACCCTTGGGAGGACGGCCTTTTTGGGTTTCGATACCTGAGATCCTTGTGAGGAAGATGATGCCCTTAATGACATTGAAGCGAATAAAACCGCATCTGAGGTAAAAAGGGAGCCAAGTTTCGCAGCCTGATTCTGTTAGGTCTCTCTTTGTCATCTTCGTGCATTGGGGACACTCAGATGGCTGGTAATCTGGGCTGAGGCATTTAAGACACCAGTCATGGGTATCAGTAGCAGAGATAGTGCTACCACACTTGGAATATTTCTTAAAACCACTGGTTGGTTTTTCCGTCTTGTCAGTAGACTGGATGGACGGCCTAGGCCTAAGATGGCATCAATGCACCTGGAAGAACTAAAGTTCATTCTTTTTTTTATTTTTAGAAAGAAAAAAATAGAATTGAAGAGATCGGTTCCGGCATTGATGGGAAGGCAGACACAACCACAAAAAATAATAAAGAAGAAGAAATTTTCTGCAGTGACAGGATTTGCTTCCTGCTGGTTCTGTGGAAAACAAAGAACTGAGAAGGGAGAGTCACAAAAGCGGGAAGGTAGCAGCACAGACGCAGTGGGATGCTCTCAAAGGTACCAATGTCACCCATATATGAAGACTACATTCCTGCTTGTTCCTGGAGATTTTAGCCTTCACATATGGTGATGTCAGTACCAATGAAGCCCATGCGGGATGCACCCCAGCGTCCAATTGGAAAGCTTTTGGGAGCACTTCACTGCACCCGTGCGACTGCCTTCCCACCTTCCCAGCTCCTTCTCTTCAGTTGAATTTGTAGCTGAGAAAAGAGAGTAAATGAAACCCTATAACTCCCAGAGGAGGAGGGCGGGTTGTGACGACTAAATTTCTGCTGTTCCCGGAGATCACCTGTTATAGGTGAGTAACTACGCTATTTTCAGGAACAAGCAGGAATGTAGCTTCACATATGGGACTCCCTATCTCCAATGCCAGATAAAGAGAACCCCAGAAACCGGTAGAGGTTCACCTCGCAGTAGGCTCGAAAAGGTCATGTATCCCTCATGGATTTCTTGTATCGTCAAAGTTTGGGATGGAGGATTGGGAGTTGCTTTTAAGAGTGAAAGAGGTGCTGGAGTACATCTTGACCAAACATGGCATCCCAGCGGGCGTCCTTGTCCAGACAGTAATGAGCAGCGAAGGTATGGACAGAAGACCAAGTTGCTGCCTTGCAAATTTCACAGTAACAATCTTTGGATTTTATTTAAGGACTGTTAATATTACTTTTTTGGTTATTAATCAGTCTTTCCTCGTTTACTGGGAATTTTTAGATATAGCATGATAATGCAAACTGAAGGACAGCATAGGGGTTTCTTTCCGTTTTTGATCCTTCTTCTACCCCTTTCTAGGCAGTTCCTGACTTTGGTTTAAGAGGCTTTGATCATTATCAGTTTGGATCAGGGCTCACTCCTGCTTCTCTCACATGACAATGTTTCAGTCTATTATAATGTGTTCTATGTGCTATGAGGTTTAGCTTTTCTTCTTTTTCTTCTCATTAGTTATTATAATCATACAAGCGTTGGAACAGATGGTCTCACGCTTACAAGGTGGGTACAAGGTTGGATTCTTTGTGGTACAAGGTTGGATTCTTTTTTTTCTGGTTTTCAATTATTTCTCATATATGTCACAGTCCACGTTTTATCCTTATTTATTTATACTTTTATAGTTTGTTTATTATTATCATTTTATCTGTTGTTATTTATTATACTTCCAGCTATTTCACATATTTTTAATATTGTATATATTAGTTAATGATCAATGGTTATCATTGTTCACTATATGTCACGAGTTTTACAATGTTTTATATCATTTTTTAATGATTTTTATTATATATTTATATTCTTATTATATGTTTTTGTAATTTTCTTATGGAATATTATTTTGGTTTTGCATTTATGTTTATGATTTTAGCCTGCCATTGAACCCTTGAAGAAAGTGTAACCAAAACACGGCCTGTGTTGGGTTTGGTTGGTTGCTCCCTCTCGTGGGTCACCTGTGTTTCCTTGGTGACGATTGCTTAATAAAGATTGCTTTTACTTACCACGCCTTTGACTTCGTTGGTTTTCTTACACCTGGTAACCTGCTTTTTGGTTGGACTCAGAGCCCCTGTGTGGACAGGTTGCCCAGGTGTGCTCCCCAACCCAGCTTGGAGGCATCCGTTGTCAGGGTGCATTGAAGTGGATGCATTTGAAAAGGTGACCAACAAGCAGATTTTCTGGAGAACACCACCACTGAAGGGATGTGGTTAGAGGGGCAGTGACTTGGATCCTGTCCCGGAGGTAGCCGAAGGCCTACTTCCACTGGGAGGCAAGAGTCCACTAGGCTGTCTGCATATGTAGTTGGGCATATGGAACAACATTTACTGTAGAGGGCATATGCCCAAGGAGCTGCAGCATCTCTCAGGTGGTCAGATGGTCTCGTAGGAGCATCTGGGACGCTAGTTCGACTATACGGGCATAATGGAGCTGGGGTAGAAACGCCCTGGGCTGTTGGGTGTCTAGTAGTGCTCCGATGAATTCTAGCTTTTAAGTTGGAGCGAGCTGGGATTTTGGGAAGTTTATCACGAATCCCAAGTGTTGTAGTACTGTGATGGTACAATACAAGAAAAGTAGTATCTCCTGGGAGGTGTGTGCTTTTATCAGTCAGTCGTCTAAGTAAGAGAAGACAAATATCTCCAGAGACCTTAGGTATGCGACCATGACCGCCATGCACTTTGTGAAGACTCTTGGGGCAGAGGTGAGTCCGAAGGGAAGGACTCTGTATTGATAATGTTTTCCTTGAAAGTGAAGCGTAGATATTTCCTGTGTCCTGGATGGATGAGGATATGTAGGAACGCTTCTTTTCAGATCTAGAAAACAGAGCCAGTCCTGACACTGGAGGTAGGGAAGAAGAGTCCCGAGAGGGCTCATCTTGAACTTTTCACGGACTAGGAACTTGTTGAGGTTTCTGAGGATCAGAATGGGCCTGTATCCTCCGGTTTTCTTTGGGATGTGAAAGTACAGAGAGAAGTCCATTCCATGCTGGGATGTTGGGACATCTTCTATGACACCCTGAGACAGAAGAGAAGACACTTCGTCCTGTAGGAGAGCAGTGACTGGGAGTTGCATTTGATATTCCCCTGTGAAAGTGGAGGGGGACAGAGTTTGTAGATGAGGTCTGTATCTTTCCTGGTGAGTGTGCACTGCTCTGAAGTGATGGGGTGCCATCTGTGGGCATAGTGACACAGTCTGCCTGCTATGTGGAGAGGATGGGGGTCCTCCAGAGGCAGGGTGGAAATGTTCTCTAGGAAAGAGTCAAAAACCAGGTGCAGACTGTGGCTGCAGAACTGGTTGAGATTTAGCCACCTGTGGCTTCTTCTGTTGCTTAGGAGGCTGCTGCATCTTCTGTTGGGCCTGACTCTGGTACTGAGAAGTAGGAGGATAAGAAGAATAGAATCTCTTATTATTATTGTAGAAAGACTTCTTTGCGAGTGTCTTTTTCCTAGCAGGGTCAGCTGTTGTTCTGGACAGTCTCTTTAGAGTAGTGTTTTCTGACTCTAATTGAGAGGCCTTATCATGCCAAGCTTTTCCAAAGACGTTTTCTCCTGTGCAAGGTATGTTGCCCAACTTATCTTGAATGCACTGTTCAAGATCTGAGGCTTGAAGCTATGCAATTCTACATGCATCAATGCATATTGCTGATGTCCAGCTTGTGCATTCAAAAGCATCAAAGGTAGCCCTTTTGACAAACTTCAAAACATTTTGGTTATGCTTGACTAGGGCAAGATAATTATCTGCTCTTTTGTCATCTGGGAGGAGAAGAGTAAAAGCCTTGAGATCCCTGGACACCTCTTTGAGGAACATTCCCATTTAGAGAATATAGGAGTTGATCCTAGCTGAGAGCATGAATGCCTGGAAGCATCAAAAGCCAAAGGCATCAAGAGTTCTCGATTGTCGACTTGGAGGATTAGAGGAGTGAGATTTTGAGCTTTTATTCGGCGCATCACCGATTCAACTGCCATAGAGTGGTGGGGAAGTTGTGGCGTTTGGAAGCCGGAACACTCCGGTACACAATACACGGTATTGAGACGTCGACTGTGAGGTAAGACCGTGAGGGGAGTCTCCCACATTATGGAGCATAAGGTCATGAAGGATGTGATGCACCGGCTGAGTGGCTGCCTCTTTGCTAGCCCTTAAATAGGTCTTGAATGAATTCCTGGAAGGACATGTCTTCTGGAGGCCATATATATATCACTGACGAGGGGGTTAAGGGTCCGAAGGAAGGTCCTGAGGCCCTCAGGAATCAAGTGACTCCACATCCAAAATGGAGGAATCGAAATCGGAGAACTTGAAGTATCAACAGGCACAGTGTTCGCCCGAAGCTAAGTTCCAGTCCTGATGTTCTGAGGTATTGGGCTCAGTGAGCCTCTTGGGTTTGGTACTGGCATCACTGATAGTTTCAAGGGAGGGTATGGGTGGAAGCAATCTCGATGTCATATGGAGCAGCCCTGATGTCATGCTTGGAACCAGTGTCAATGTTGGTACCAGAACCGGTATTGATAGGGCGGTGCCTGGAGCCAGTGCTTGATAGGTACCGAGGCTGCTAGGATAGCTGCTAAGCTCCACTCGATGACCAGTATGCGCTGGTCCATCGAGGTTGCTGATGCCTGGGTATTGGTCACGAGTATTGTGGTAACTGTCCCAGAGCATGCACCAGTAGCTCTCCGTAGGTCGAGGCCTCGGGAGCATCCTGGGCTGTCTGGCAGGCCGATCCACCTCCGAGGCTATGCCCGAAGGATCTCGATGCTTTGAGTGAGATCTACCTCTGGAGGTTTTGTCTGACTTCGATGCCAACTTGTGCTTGGACTTTAAAGATACCTGGGATCTATGGGAGGGGGATGAGGCCTCAACAAAGTGGACGCCAGCTATACCGCGTCTGAGGCGAAGAGTGTCCCAAATTTAGAGGCCCAGTAATGTAGGCCTCTTTTAGTCATCTTTTGAGAGAGGGGACAGTCTGTTGGCTGGTGTTCTAGGCTGAGGCATTTTAGAAACCAGTCATGTGTGTCAGTTGCTGAGATGGTGCTGGCACACTTGGAACATTTTTTGAAATCACTAGATGGTTTCTCCATGCCTTCAATGGATGGGAAGGCCTGAAAGGGCATCAACACACCCAAAAATCTTTTTTAATAAACTAAAGGAAGAAGAAGAAAAGAAAAGAATAAAGAAACCGGCGATGTCTTCGATAGTGCCGGTGTTGACGGGAAGGCAGACGCTATCCACAAAAAATATAATTTTTTTCTGCAGTGACAGGATTTGCTTCCTGCTGGCTTCACAGAAAATGAAGAACTGAAGAGAGGGAGTTGGGAAGGCAGTCGCGCAGGTGCAGTGAGTGCTTCCAAAAGCTTTCCAATTGAATGCTGGGAAGCGTTCTTGAGCGGGCTCCGTTGGTACCGATGTCACCATATGTGAAGACTACATCCTGCTTGTTCCTGGAGATAAGGTCATGATCCAAAAAGATCCCCGAAAGGTGGAGTTTTAGCCTGGATTTGAATAGGACCAGAGATGGAACCTGACCCCCCACTCAGGTAGTCTGTTCCAGGCATATGGTGCAACAAGATGGAAAGAATGCAGTCTGCAGTTGGCAGTGGAAGTGAAGGGCACAGATAGAAGGGATATGCCTGATAAGCAGAATAAATGAAGAGGGGTGCAACGAGACATAAACTATTTAGAGAGAACCCAAACTTTTTCTACAGGGCACTGGGGAACAGCAGTAGTATGATAAAAATACCACCAATGAAAGCTAAAACAGAAACATTCTGGAGAGACTTACATGAGGACTCTGTAAATCACAATCAAGCAGTAGAATGGCTACACTGCATATGGGAGAATTTGGAAAAGGCAAATATTAAACCAATGGATTGGACTAACGTGACAGTTAATGAGTTTTGAAAGCAGGTTAAAGAGAGTTCCAAACTGGAAGAACTGTTGTGTAGATGGAGTGTCCAATTTTTGGCTCAAATGGTTGACATTATTTCACCAAAACCTGGTAAATTACAAAATCCAATTGGTCCAAGTAGTCAGACTTAACAGTGCAATGGCTAATAACAGAAGAACGCTTTTCTTTCCAAAGGGAGATCCAAGTAATGCCCTAAAAATTACAGACCAATAACTTGTCTGTCTATAATCTATAGGCTGTTCACTGCAATAAATGCTGACAAAATATAAAACCATATTAATTCCAATAACATCATGGCAATAGAGCAGAAGTGCAATAAGAAGGGAGCATATGGAAGTAAGGAGCATATAAATAACGGTCATCGTGCAACAGAGCTAAGAAAAGCAGAAATCTCAGTGTAGCATGATCTGACTATAAGAAAACCTTGATTTGCCCATCCTGCACTCTTTGGATAATAAATTCCCTTTAAATATACAAATTAAAACCCTGGATTGACTGAGAACATTGAGTTCACCACGAAAACATGGCAAACCATACTCCATCTGAAGTATGAAGATCCAGAGATAATATCACACTTACTGTTTGTAGATGACTTGAAGCTATATAGTTCCAATAACCAACAATTAGAAGAACAACCCCATGTAGTGAAAAGCTTCTCAGTTGAGATCAAGATGAGTTTTAGCCTTGAAAAATGTGATAAGGCAACCTCCCTTAGAGGAAATTGAGCAAAACAGAAAATATCTCTCGGACTGATGACTGTGACATCAAGGAATTTTTCACAGCAATATTGATCTCCTTTAATAGTCTTACTGATGTTTTCTGATAGTAAACTGCTTGATTGTCTCCTCCTTTTTCTACTAAGTATCTATAAAGGAGGAGAGACAATCAAGCAAAGTTTACTGTCAGAAAAATCAGTAAAGAATATTAAAGATACATTTTGCTGTTGAAAAATGCTTTAAAATCCAAAATAAAGCTATAAAACATTAATCATCTAACAATTCCTATACATTGCTATAAGCTTTAGAATTGTAGACTAAATGCTTAAAGATCTTGAAAATCTGTATGTACAGTGATAGGTAATGACAGTTTATTAACTGAAAAAAAACACGCTAAGGTTAAAAAAATACACCTTTGGATTATTTCTCCAGGATTCTTTTAAATGAACATCAGGATATAAATGAATTACAAACAAAACAGATTAAAAAGTTCTCAAGAATAAACATAAATAATTTTACAGCCCCTGCTATCAGCCATGGCTTGCAGTGGCTGATCAAACAAACAGAACACAGCTTTTCCTAAAGCAGGTTTCTTTTTCTTTCAGTCCAGAACACTTCCTGTCTTCTTAAACATAGAAAAACTTTCAACAAGGCAGTTAAACTCTTCACAGGCAAGCAATTCTCTATGCAAGGTTTTCTTATAAACAGCCAAACAAAAGCTTTCCTTACTTTCACCGTTAATACGGCTTCAGGCTGAGCACTGCTCTGGCTCACAGCTGTTTTCACACCAACTTAATTAGGCAGCTTCGGCTTGCATAGTAAAAGAAAAGGTATTTTGCCTTTAACTCAGGACCCTCACAAGTTAACCAAGGCTCTTAGGGCTACCGGACACTAGAGATTTTTCTTTACGGTTGACTCCCTTTCAACACCCTCTGTATTGGAAGACTGGCATAAAGAGCAATCCATGTATGAGATTTCTTCTTCTAAAGCTATGTCCTGGTTCACCCAGTTGCATTGGCACTTCCTCTGATTCTGGCTCAGAGGGCTTAGCTGACTGCCTTCCGTTAGGTCGAAGGCTGTCTCTGGCAATTCTGTAGTGCTCAGAATTAGGCACGCTTCTACTGCTCAGACCTGGGTCAACTCTTGTAGCAGCTTCTCCTCTCTCATGCTCTGGCCACCATTCATCGGTGCTTCCATGTCCTGGTCTCCAACCTGTGTTCCTGGTTCCTGCTGTTCTCACTGATCCAGATCCATTCCTCTTCCAGTAGGGCACTCCTACTGCTCTCACGTTCTCTCTCCTTTCCTCTTCTTCTTCTTCCTCTCCTGCCTCTCCCTTCTGAATTAACTGACCTAGTCTTAAACCTCTCGGTGCCTGCTCCACCCCCTCTCCTCTCAGGTGTTGGAGATCAAACTGCCTCGTGGCCAGCTGAGTAATTGGGGAATTCAGTGACGTAAGGGTTCTTTACCCTGAGCCTGTATTCCCTCTCTGTTTTCACCACTAGGGGCATTCTGCAACCTATTGTAGCTAGGAATTACCTGCCTTTCGATAGGTGTAAACGGGAGTTTTGTGTCTCTGACCTGATAAAATAGGTCCTTTTATAAGGGTAAATTCCTTCTCTTTATCCCTGTCTCTGGGGTCCTGATAAGCTTCCTTATCACAGTACTAACAAGAAAATTTCTCCATGCTCATAAGGTAATCTGTAAGAACCAGTGTATGTCAACACTGTACATTCCTTGAGCCGAAGGAGGAATGGGTCCCATACAGGGCTGGGGCAACCAGCGGGTACACAAGGCAGTCAGCTAGGATGACAACTTCTGGAGGGCATCGATGAGCAGGGCAGCCAAAGCTAAACAATAGATTTTGATAGCTTGGGGAGGGATATGAAAAGCTTAAAGTCTGCCTAGGGTGCTAATACCTTGAACTAACTCTGGGGCTGGCCTTGGTCTCAGAAATAAATTATGCATACAGAGATGCTATCATAGGTCTCCAGGCCTACTTAAGAGTGTCAACAGATCCAAACATAAAAATGCTGAAATATGAAAGAAAACATCCAGAATCTGTCTCCATTATCAAACCTGAGTAGAAAGAATGGATCAGAATTCACCATACACAGGAAAGAAAGCAACAGAATTTGAAAAACAAGAGAAAAAAAACTCTTCAAAGAATTAACTTATTGTATTTATTATACACAGATCTATACCACAGATATTGTGCAACCTCTGTGGTTTACAATAAAAACATAAAAAATAATAAAATCACATATATAAACACAAACAACTATTATACAAAATATCAATATAAAGTAAAGATAAAATATGAATAAAAATGGATAAATAATATAAATCAACAAACACATCAAAGATTCACCGCCTTGCAGCCCAGCATTCTTACTAATATGGTCAATGTTGCTAAAAAGCTCAACTAAAATAATAAACTTTTACTTTCTTCTGAAAATCTTATAGGTCAGTATTCATTCTTAAGTCAATTGGTAAACTTCCAAAATTGCAGTGCCGAAGCAGATAAACATCTGATTTAAGATCCGAACATCCTGATCATCCAAGAGTAAAAGGCACTTTATTTTAGCTCCTGCCTTTCAGGACAACATCAAGGCAAGTTACATTCAGGAACAGTCATGTATTTCCCTGTCCCTAAAGGGCTCACAATCTATTTTGTACCCGAGCCAATGGAGGATTAAGTGGCTTGTCCAAGACCACAAGGAGTGCCAGTATGATTGGAACCCTAGTTTATTACAGGCTCCAGGGCCACTGCCCTAACCACTTCAAAATACTGCTCCCACAAGATCTAAATGTCCCAGATGGATGATATAACTCCCAGGGCAGAGAGAATAGCAAAAAAGCCCTAGGTGTAAAACTTTAAAAATCAGCATTATTACTCTAAACTAGATCCTGAACAAAGGGCTGGCCCGTCCATTGTGGCGAGAATGTTGTTCGCACAGGGCCCATGCTTCAGGGGGCCCGCGCCAACAACATCTTGCATTCGGCACTGGCAGGCAGGGTGGCTTTAGAGGGAGCTGGAGAAGCCCCGGCTCACCTCTGACAGCTGCCAAAGTGAAGAGCGTATTTTTCTCTCACTTTGGCAGCTGTATTACCTATAGGATGCTAGTGCGCCGAGGTCAAAGGGAACTTCCTGTTTCCCAGCACTCAGCATGCCAGCGAACTATACTGTAATACAGCTGCCAAAGTGAAGAAAAAAAGGCTTCTCTTCACTTTGGCAGCTATCAGAGGTGAGCCAGGGCCTCTCCGGCTCCCTCTAAAGACATTCGGGACAGCCGCGGTGGCTCTTCGGGGGAGGGCTAATACTGGAAATAGCTGATGGGGAGGGGGGCTTGGACTGGAATGGGCCTGAGTGGGGGGGGGGGAGCTTGGACTGGAAATAGCTGATGGGGAGCGGGGCTTGGACTGGAAATGGGCTGTAATGGGGGCTTAGGATTGGAAATGGGCTGATGGAGGGGCTTGGATAGGACTGGAAATGGGCTGATGGGGGCTTAGGATTGGAAATGGGCTGATGGGGGGCTTGGATTGGAAATGTATTGCTGGAGGGGCTAGGATAGAACTGGAAAGGGCTGATGAGGTGGCTAGGATTGGGAATGGGCTGATGGAGATGCTAGGATTGGAAGAGGCTGATGGGGGGCTAGGACTGAAAATGGGCTGATGCGGGGGGATGGTAGAATGGGACTAGAAGGGAGCGGATGCTTGGGTGGGGACTGGAACTAGAAGGGAGCTGATGTTGGGGGAGGACTAGAATGGGATGGGGCTGGGGGAATTAGGATGGAGAGGGGAAATATATTTTGTGTGGGAGGGAAATAAAATCTATGATTGGTCGGGTACTGGGAGAGTAAGTGGGGATTGAGGATGGAGGGGTAAAATTTGAGTGGATGAAAAAGGAATAAGGAAAGAGATCGAGCAAAGAGCATAAGGAGAAAGATCAGTATGTTTAAAGCAGATGTAGAGAGAGAATGGAAAAAACTAGGAGACAGAGAAAGGACAAATGGACAGCAGACAATAAAGATTAGCAGAAGACAAGAAGAAACCAGAAGAAAGTGACTGGAACAATTGCAACTGAAAAAATCAAATGCACAAACAACAAAAGGAAGAAAAAATACTTTTTTATTTTGAATTTATTAACTGGAATATGTCAGCTCTGGGAAATGTGTTTTGTTAATGTCCTGCATTTTGTTTAGTACAAAAGGAAATTAATTTATAGTTTTATTTCTCCAGTTTTTGTTGTACATTCCAAGTTTGGCTTTTGGGGTTCCCAGTTTAACTATCGTATTCCTATTTCTAAATTGTGATCCTTTGTTCTTTGTTTGGTGATGGTCTATGTTCTGCATGTGTAACCGAGCTGAGGTATTCTGTTTATGTAGTTTCTATTTGACAATGACACTTGTTTTCTTTCCCCAGTTGGAGATGTATTGATATTCTCTGAGATACATTGGTTTAATATTGTAGTGTTGCCTTTTGATAGGTAGGGTATGGTGCTTTGTGAGTCCTGGTAGTGCTGCTATGATACGGTGGGTTCTAAATGGGCAGTGTTTGTAGTACTTCCTAATGTGCCTGGCGGTTGGCACTAGAGTATAGTAATGTTGAAATCCGGTATTCTTTCTTTATCCATACACTCATTAAGAGGCATGTTTTACTAAACATTAGTGCATATTACATTATGCAAATAAGGCCCATTATGCACAAATGAGGCCCCGCAATGAGTCTCTACACATGGCCCCACACCCCCCTGAGGCTGCCCCTGTCTGAATTCAACAGACAAAAAATGCAGGCCTGTAAATGAGGTGAGAGATAAATCATGCAGACATACTCCTAAAATTAGTCAAAACAGCTTGCAATTTGTATAAAACGCAAAGATTTCAGATGAGATGAAAGCATGCCAAGTTAAATAGCACTACAATAATCTAAAGGTAATAAAGTATTGCCTGGATCATAGATCTAAAATCATCTACTGATAAGAACTTCTCTTCAATTGTCTTCAGTCATCTTAGATCACCAACAAGGAACAAGTGACAAATGCATAAATTTATGTTATTCCAGGAAACGGGTGTAGCCAGGACTAATTTCTTTGGTGAGGCCTGAGATAACATGGCTGGGCACAAAGTAGTGCGAATGTTGATACCACCTCCAATTCTCTCATTTAACTGTTCTGTTGTTGCCAATTGGGTGGGCCTGATGCCAAAGTGGAGGAGCCATGGATCACCCAGGCTCACCCTTGGCTACACCCCTCCCAGGAACTATTTTTCAAGCAAACCAGGACACATGAGGGGTTAAGGAGAGGCTCTGGTGATATGTGTCCAGCAGTCCTCTTTCAGTACTGTTTCATCTTCCTCTCTGCTGGAGATCTTTGATCTCTCAAGAAGAATTTCATCAGTGTAGTTCTCGCTGTCATGGGATTCTCTTCTTCTCAGTCTTGTTCACCGCTCCTGTTCTTAGTTTCTCCACTTAGTTTCCATAAGGGGTTAAACTTGCCAGACATCCTGCACAGGGAAACAGTCCCCTTGCCCTTGGATCGGACGGTTCATCTATAAATGGCAGAAGCTGTAACGTGAGTGACAGTTTTGGCAACATGATGTTTTCCTGTTTTTCCCAGCCATACACTCAGTTGTTAAGCGCTTTTGGTTCTTGTGGAAAGAAGAAAAAGAAAGACCTATCAAAGTCTGTACGCTTTTCCCCAAGCTGGTCCTGTAAGTCCACAAAAAAGTCAGCTGGCCTCTTTTTATGTGATATTTGAAACAACCTCTTTTTCCATATTCACTTTGGGTGATGATTGGTCCAATCAATGAAAAATAAACTGAGACCAGAGGCTTTCCCTAGGGACCTATTCCTTCCTCTGCCCTGATATTCAGTGAAGAGCCCAGTGGTACAGAACTGGGGCCAAAGTGGAAGGGTGAGACCTCTTAGAAGCTAACAACACAGCTGATGTCTGGGATGAGAAGTATCCCCCTTTATATAATAGGCACACAATAGAAGAGTTTTCACCCAGTGTGGTATAAGATACCAGTGGGGGAGCAAGATGATTTGGGGGTCTATTCTAAACATGCGAATAGCCTGGATGGCCGTCCCATTGGGAGCATCCATCCCCGCTATTCGCGTTCGCGTTCGCTCTTCCATTGCCATCCCCGGACAAAAGCCTCCTCCATACAAAACAAGGAGTTTTGTATGTGTAGGTTTAGATGGATCTAGGAAGGGGCATCAAGAAGGCAGGGTGAGGGCAGGCAGTTGGCCGTCTGTGGCCCTGGACCATACAAGTGGCCGATCTGAAGTCGGCCCTGTATGTCCAGGGCCAGCAGACTGGATGGTAGACTTCATTCCACCGTCGTAATAAGTCTCCGTGGCCATCATGGGATTGCAGGAGGTTCAGAGGGCTGGGAAGTAAGGCCAGTGTGTGCAGGGGGTTCCCCGCAGTCCCGACCCTGGCCATGGGAAGTCAGAGTTGGGTGTCGGGCTGCTGGGAAAGGAAACAAGTGGCCAGTGTCCATGGATCACAGTTTTCCTGAATGGAGACGCAATGCCATGTGACAATGTGACGCCATGGCACTGTGGCTTCCCATTCATGAGGCCTGACTGAGGTTATCCACGAGGCAGTTGCCTTAACATGCAGGCCGATATGAATCGGGATCCGGCATGCCTGTACAGGCCCAGACCCGACTTCCGCTCCCGCTGGGCCGATCTAGCCCCCCCCGCGCGATCAGAAAATCTCCACACTTCACACTTTGATTCATAAAAACCTAAATATCAACCCATAAGTCCCAATGTGGTTGTCTTTTTTTTTTTGGACTAATGTGTGTGATTTAGATTTTTATAACTGTGTTCGCTTCATCCAGGGTCAGCAGTAATCTTATGAAGGAAGCAATAACTGTCCAATGTTAATCCAAAATGCTGTTCTCTCTTTGTCTCTCTGCTGCATTCGACCCATTGTTTGGCACCGTACCCTCCTCTCCACCTGCCTTCAAGATGCCATCGTAGCCGGCACTGTTGTCTCCATTGGTTTCCGTTCTTTTTTCCTTTCTGGTCGATCTTTCTCTTTTTCTCATTTTCTACAGGTTCTCCTCCTCGTCCTCCCCCTCCACGCAACCCTTCCCTTGCGGTGTCCCCCAGGGCTCTGTCCTCACTCCCCTTCTTTTAACATCTCATTCCTGGCTCTTCCCTCTCGCCCTCTTGGTTCAAAACCCGCCCAGGGTGTCTCCGAGCTCACTGCTACGCCAACAATATCTTTTCTTCTCTACATACTAACACCACACCGATTCATTTCCTCCCCCCGATAATCACCCCTTTAAACAACGTCTTTCCCTGTCCTTTTCCCCCCTCATCGCATCTTGGCTCTCTCTTCTAATTTCTTACATATTAATCTTTCTAAAAACTGTCAGCCATTGAATTTTAACTGCCGGTAGCCCCGCCCCCTCCTCACTCTCCCCACTCCCCCGGCTCTCGTTCCATTTTTTCCTTCGCTCCTATCCCCATCGTTACCCGACTCTCTGCGCTACCCCTAGTACAACCTTGGTGTGACCCTCGACTCCTTCCTTATCCTTCAAAGCCCACTTCTCCATCTGTAGTTCAGCGCTGCTTTCTCACTTTAAGACAACTTCGATCTGTTCATCGCCTTCCTCTCTTTCGCCACTATGACCACCCTCCTCATCTCCCTTGTCGTCTTCACGCCTCGATTATTATTGCAAAACGTTTCTTTAGCCGTTCTCCCCCCATCTCAACTTCAACGTCTGCAACGAGGTTCACAACACTGCTGCCCGTATCCTCACCTACTCTTCCCACTTGCTCATGTCACCATCCCCCCCTTCCCTCATATCACCCCCCTTCTCATTCGTCTACATTGGCTTCCGATTTTTCCTTTCGTATTCAGATACAAATTCCTATTCTTTGTTCACAGGTCCTTTCACACTGTGTCACTAACTCCCCTTTACCTTTGCCCAATTTGGTCCGCCTCCATCATACTCCCCACCGTTCCCTCCACACTATCCATCCACATGAACCGCCTAACCTTACCCTCCCCTTCCCAAGCCCATTTAGAAATCCACACCTCGTCCCTCTGCCTTCTATTTGCTTGATCCCCGCCTATGGAACTCACTCCCCCCAGACC
>JAWIIG010000206.1:0-38114 GCA_033557465.1 Ichthyophis bannanicus
GAAACACCGAAATTGTGCTGGTGGCCCCGTTAGTGTGCCTGTTCCATATAAGGAGTGGTCGGGTTCAGGCAGAAAAAGGAATAAAAATGACCGTACCTGTGCGCGGCGCGCACATTTGCGGGTCCACATTAGCGCGTGGAAGGCTAAGTGGGGCGCTGCTAGTCACATATAGGAACAGTTTTCCGTAGCACAACGGTGAAGATACTAACCAATGGTGCAGGGGCCATGGGTTCAATTCCCCATTGTGCACCACAAAAACACCAGCTTGAGGCAATAACATTAATGGTGAATGGTGCACTAGATGGCACCTAAATCCTGTACGGCAGAAAGGGGAACCCTGCTAACCTTTTGCAGCAACAGGCGGCACACGTTCATATCTGGGCGGCAGAGTGCGCCGCACTGTTAATATTGGGCTCAGAATGCTTTTCGCTGCAAATTGTGTGCATTAGGCGATGTGCTGGTTTAAGTCCTTGCGGTTTGAGCGGCAGAAGGCGGTGCGCTGCAAATATGGAAGGCCGAAGGCAGTGCGCCAACAGACAAACACAGGAAGAGAGCCACAGCAGAAATGGTGACGACACTCACCAATGATGCATGCATCAGGGGTTCAATCCCCCACAGTGCCCAGTTAACCAGCCTCACTGAGGCATAATTTTAGGAGGCATAGAAATAATGGGCAGCAATAGCGGCGCGCTAATGTCTTACGAGGCACTTGAATAGTGTGAGGCTAAGGTGGCGCGCTGATGTGGAGCATGTGAACAGAGCCACAGCACAATGGGGACACACTCACCAATGATGCATGCATCAGGGTTTCGATCCCCCACAGTGTCCAATGAGTAAGGCGTGCTGAGCCATTATCTGTCATGATGAATATAGCTGAAGGAGGCATGTTAAGCTTTATTGTAGTGACTGCTGTTAGCAAATGCACTCTCCAAGCACTGTAATATAAGGTGCTGCATAAGGTGCCCTACAAGGTACCCTAGAGGGTACATTATAAAGTGCACTGTCCACCAAGGCACCCTACAATGTTGCCTATAGGCCGCTTTATAGGGTGCCGTATGAGGCAGGGCAAGGTACGAGCACTGTTTGTGCTGGCAGCACTGTGCATTGTGACGCAGGGAAAATCCTACGTAGTGTGCACACGTGCAAGAAGGAACAGCAGTGCAGCACAATGGTCAGGAGATTGACTGATGGTGCAGGGGTCATGGGTTAACATCAGCATTGAATAAGGTTGGCTGAGGTACGTATGTTCCCTGCATGCAACTGAACAGCAATCTGTGTTGCCATCTAAAAAGAAGGCCTTCCCAGTGCCATACATTAATGCACCCTCCACGGTGCAACATAACGAACATCAGAAACAACAATGTAAGCAGAGGCGAGTTATAATGTTACCCAGCGTACATGTGGAAAGTGTGGCAACTCCTAGGTCACCATAGTTGGTATCTCATAAGCTGCATGAAACGAAGGTGTGACATAAGATGCCCCAAGGATGTATAGGTGAACCCAAAAACATTTGCTAGGAGCAGTAACATCCCACAATTGTGAGGGGCATCAGAGGTATGTGCCTAACGCACATGTAACCCAAACACTGCACAGAGCTGAAAGGAAAGACAATGCAGAGGTAATAGAAGGATGTAGATCAAAGCTGCTGTACTTCACTACTCAGCCCCAGGCCATGTGGCTGCTAGAGAAATTGACACACATATATATCCAGTTATTTAGTTATGTATAACTATGTCCATGTCACTATGTGGTAGGAGTGTGGTTTACAGAGAACAAAGAAAGACCTGAACAACAGGCTGGTTGGTGTTACATATAACAGGAACATATACCTGGAATAACATGTGAAAACTATGTACATGGAAATATGATTGGTGAACAAGATAACATACCCAAACTATTTACACAAATTAGCAAGGATGCTAGTAAGAAGGAGAGACAGCTGTGGTTAAATATGTGCTGTGACTGTTTGGTTATGTGATGTGATCGGGGGCCATCTGTAGCTATGAACAGAGTGAGGTAATGTACACATGCTATATATTCAGTGTTTGACAGAGGATGGGAAGATGTGTGCAGCGAAGGAGGCTGAAATGGCAGGATAGATGAAATGTCAGGATGACAGTGGAGTAGCAGTGTTATGCAGAGCACACACACGAGAGGCAACCAGGGAGAGATGAAATGCAGGAATGTGTAGGAGTGCAGGACGTGGTGTAGCAGCATGCACGTCAGGATACGATGGCCAAAAAGCTGGGAGACATAAGATGGGCAGAAGGATGATTCCCATCTCAGATGAGGGTACAATGTTCTCGCAGCACAAATCTGCACAAATATGACTGGCATACAAAACTAAACAACCTATGCAGAGCAAGCATACACATCAAAGAGAACAGAGAGGAATCAAACCTATGACCACCACCACAAATGCCAAGGCAACAACTGGTAGGCCACACCACCAACATCAGTGCATTAGCAGAGGCTGCATACAGAAATACTGAAGCCCATCACACTAGACGCATGCTGGCTGCCAGGACAGGCAAACCCCCAACAGTAATCATGACCAAATGGACATGCAGGTCATCTGAGTACAGATCAGAACCTAGTCTGTATGTGGGACCAGGGACACATGCACACACACACAATGAAATGTTATGCAGTGCATACAGCATGCGAAAGAGGAAGGAAACCAAATCCTGAGGGCATCAGAGGATGCTCGCTGGAGATGGGTACCAATCTGGGACAGGACAGGAGAGAACACAACATGAAAACAGGTGTACCACACACCAGCTGAACCACAGCCAAACCCCCAGGTGCACTGCCATGTAAACACCATAAAGAAAGAGACATATGTGACTGATAACATCTGATGGCTAAACAGCACAGAGTGCACACCTTGCTGTACAGTGAAGAGAGGAAGGGTGTGTGTAGAGTTGATGAACCTGCTGGTACCAAATGGTCCAGGTAGCACAACAGAAAAACAACAGAACATCCACATGTGGGGATCAAACCTGCACACTACTGTGTTAAAACACATGCCTCTAACCACTACCACAAACAGCACACTGAGTACAAGGCAGAACAAATAGTCCAAAGGGAGGGTCTATGTGGGAACCTGTCAAACCCACTGATGTTGCAAATGGGTGACATATACACACCTGTCACTCTACAAGGATGTGAGCACAGGTGGGCCATGGACATGACCAGCAACCAGTCTATAGAAGTGCACATGTGCTCAAAGAGTGGAGGAGTAGCCTACTGGTCATAAACCTGTTGTGGACATCAAGTAACCAGGGCCCGATTCACACTAGCACTCCTTGTGGCCTTGGGCATGTCACGTAACCCCCCATTACCGTGGACGAATGACCAGAAAACTGACATTGACCAGAACACCCTGGAGTTTCACGGTCACAGGGAGTCAGGTCAGGACCGACTCGAAGGCACACATTGCATTGCATGTGTGTCACCATGATCAAGGAGCAAAAGAGACAGATGTGTGTCAAATACATATCTTTATTTGGGTCACCCCTCACAGACACTGTAGACCGTGTTATCATAATATCAAGGTGAGTGCAGCCCTGGTGAGAGACAGAAACACATTTAGCATGGCACCAACCCACATCCCACAGAAAGGTCACTTCATTGACTGTAAGTGAAGGGCACGAGATATAATGTGCAACAGGTGCACGCTATGCACTGGCCATCAGGTCCCCACCCCCCACCTGCTGCTGCATCCCTCAAATGTGTCACGCACATATGAGTGCATGAAAACCGTAGGCGTTGCTGGATGAGGACCCAAAACACATCACCTGTCCCTCGCAACATAGCCATCAGGCAACACAGGAGGCTCACAAATGAAAACATCATATGATGTCAAGTGAAAATAACTCCTGAACGTAATGTGCAACCTCTCACCTAATGCCTGATCTAGGAATCAGAAATGCGATAATGTAGATCACAGCAATCATCACCAGCACAATGAGTATATGCTAACAGGTCGCAGAGGCACATGAACCCAGAGCGAATACAAACAAAACAACCTGCAGAAAGCTCCAGAGATAACACCATGCAGGAGTGCCCCTTCCAGTGTTTGTTGGTTAGACAGTGTGTGGACACATATAACACGGTACATGGAATGCACAATTGAAGGAGGGCAATGGACACCCACAATGCCACACACCAAATATAATGGCGCAATGAGAGTGTCATTACCGCGGCGGATAAACAGGACCGTACAGATGTGCAATTTAAGGTGTGTACATACATGCAGAGTGTCACGTCTGTGCAGTAAGCAAACACAATGACCAGCATGTTAAGATGGACATGATGGCCAAACATCCTACAGTGAACTACACAAAAGCCATAGGTCCACATGCTGTGGCTCACAAACATAAGCAGTCAGAACCACAAGCACCATCCGTATACCAACATGATACAGTGATGCCACTCATACATGTAAACACCCTTGCCCATTGCAAACATCAATCAATGATGTTGTTGGGCATGAAAGGGTTGGTGTGGGAAAAACGGTATCATGTTCAGGTGGAGGGCAGGTGGACATAGATAATATGACCGCTCCATCGTCACCCCCATGCCACTAACATGGCTGTATGCTCGAGTTGAAACTAACAGATGACCGTATCCTGGGTGCCATGTCACACACATGGCCAACCCACAACAACTACACAACTGGGGAGGAATGTACAACATACACTGACAATGTCAGTCCCTGCTACACCCAGCGTCCAAAAAGCAAGGTGTATCTGTAATCCAACAGGTGAGGTCAAACGTCTCCATGCAACCCTGGGCTTGCATAGCCAAGTGTCACATTCCAATATGCCACAGTCCGTGAAAGTTCATCTGTGTCCCCTGCAATGCGCAGGACCCCCAGCCCCAGAATGACAGAAACAGTGTGGTGTACAGGTCCGTCATGGCCAAAGCAGTGGTCCAAAAGCAATACTGTCCATCACAGGCATGTGTTCCACTCGCATAAGTCAAACATCCAATGGCACCATTCCCCAGAAACAATTCCATGGTGGTCTGTTCCCCAAAAGGTGTGTGATGGCGACGCCAGATGCACTGTAGGAAATGTGTCCGGGATGCCTTCTGTCCTGTGTCAGGAGAGGATACGTATGGTCGTGTTGGACACCTTGTACAAACAACACAAATTGCAGAGAATCGCACCTGTGAAAATACAGATGAAACGGATGAAAAGGCAAACATGACATAATATGAACATGAAATAATATGCATATTGTTGACACATCAAATGTCAATGCAGAATGGGTGTCACATGGATATGGGCATGTCCATATCCATGTCACACTGCTACACACTATATGCATCTGTTCGTGTGCATAGACAGGCACCATGACATGTACATGAGACAAACAGTAACTCATCAACAGGTACAGCCACATGTACCCCCAAATAACAAAGGTCCAACATACCCTGTGTGTGCATTATGTGTACGTCATCGATCCCTTGAGCGACTCCACAGCCACATCAGGTACCAGTGAAGGGAGACAATGTCAGCCAAACAGGTAGAATCACCATGTCAAGTCACTGTTGATGCATGTCCACATCATGCCGATACCTGAAATAAAAAAAGGTTGCTCAACAGTGGTCCCTCAGAACACAATACACAGTTATGCTCACAACGCACACCACATGTTGAGAATGTTGACAATGTAAACAGCACTACGGTACAGGTAGCACAGTCACCACTGCCCCCCAGGTGCTCCCACCCCTCACAGCACATGATAATGTACCATGACTGGACACTGCATCAGCACACAGTCAACGCATAAACATGCACCCACACAGTATGCGTCGGTCTGCGGGACAGCTGTGATACATGGCATGTATGTGCACAACTGGCAACTTGTGGACATAAAGGCGCAGTGACCTGCCCTGATACCCCGGTGATGGCTGAGATAACAGTGTTGGGGAGGCAGCAAGTGCATTTTCCTGTAAGTCAGACGAAAACACATACACATGTAGCTATGTCGTACAAATGCCATAAACAGTTTTGCAGAAGACATACTGTACACAAACACATAGGGATATGTCTGACAACAGCAAGATAAATAGGTAAGGGAGGCCTAAGGAAATAAACCACCACAACATCTGCACAGTATGACACATACCATACGACATGTTGGGCCCATGACTGCAGGCACAATGTAGCTGTAGATCCAAGTACCCCGGACCGCAGCATCGTGGCTGCTGTCCAGTCAGGTGGCACTGCACCACAGAAACAGCTTCCTCACAAAGTATGTCCTGTGCAGTGGAAAACACAAGAGAAACAAACATATTTCATGTCCAAGGTGTGAAACACACACTGCACCTCTCTGTCCCCCAGCTGTCACACCCCACAACATGACCTATGGACTGGCTGTGCACTATCACACTGTACGGAACTGTGACATGGGAGAGGCAGCACGGAAGTGTCCGTTGCTATATAAAGGTAACCCCAATCCCCCTGTCATCTCCCTCACCACTCTGTTGTTGTACACACTGGTCAAGATAGGTGTTTGCTCCCCCATGTCTATGGCCCATCCCAAGGTCACAATATCAGGCTGTCTCCCCCATGTTGCCACCAATACCCCCTCTCCGTGTGTACTGCCCTTCCACTGTTCTATGTTACCCCACTGTACATTGCTGTAACACATGGAGATATGCAGTAACACCTCCTGTATCCATTGGCCAAAGACATATCCTGCAGTGTACCTCACACACCCCAAATATTATTGACAGCTGTGTGCTGATGATGCGCTCAAATAGATGGCAATGTCAGCGCCACGTCTGTAAAACCACACCCCCATGTCTGCCTGTGACCTGACCATAATGGCTGCATGTCATCCCACTGTGTGAGAGTGCGAATGTCAAACCATGGATGGCCTATATGTGCACCATAACCAAATAACTGTCATCTAGGTGTCTGTGTGTATGTGGACGTAACATCCCTTGCAAGGTCCGTAAGGTACTTGCTGATGTGGACTGTGCTATCCTGCCCTACACACATCCACAGCATGTAAGATATGCCATACGTCATACTGGGTTTTTCCGAGCAGCAGACATCACAGTATCCTGTATCCAACAGTGGCCAATCTAGGTCATACGTACCTAGCTGTATCCCCAAAAGACACAGGTCCCACAATACCTGTACTGTGTCAAGCACCGATTATCCGGGGTAGCTACTTCTATAGTGGTCTATTAACCTGTCCTGCAGGAACATGTCCAAACCTCCATTCAAAGTCAGCTACAATAACAGCCCTTACCATATCCTCTGCATACAAATCCCAGAGTCTGATGACACATCCAGCAATGTGGCATATGTTGAGATAGCATCGGCTACACATGCCATGTTCCTCATGGACAACCTCTAAACTGAATATACACACACACATGCAGCGTACCACTTGGCTACTGTAACCCACCCTTTGCTGATCTGACGTCCATCACCTCTGTATGTGTGTACATATGCAACAATGCACTGACTGGCCACTCCACAATACAGCTGCTATCAATGATATGGCCTCCTGGCTGCACACAGCGCAGGTCCCCCTCCTGCCACACATCCATGTCAAGGCTACGTGATAAGGTATACATCAGGGCACACTGTGGGGTTGCATTAACAACCGTCGCACATAATTAATAACATCATTGGAAAGCAGTCATAAGCATGTGCTCTGTGCTATGTATGACATGTGTCACCACACCTAGCCAACATACACACATAGCCAGCTCACACAAGCATAACACCCACACAAGTGGACAAAAGGTGTACAATAGAAACAAATACCCCGCAGGGGAACTGTCCACAAACAGGGTCATCCCTCCCACTGTGACTACCGCAACATATGCCTGCCACCGTGCTCCATCCAGACCATGAAACCAACGAACTCTTCTTTTCACAGCAACTGCTATCACCACCACCAACTAACTGGGAATGTGACCCACAAAGTATCTGAAAGGTGTAGCAACACCCACACACATAATACACCAACAGCTGCTGTTGTGCCGCGGCCACATTGTTGGTCACACACGCATGGCTATATGTGACCGTGGGATGTTAAGTTGAATGACAATGCAGTGTTGCACCTGAAGGTGATATGTTCCGACACAAAAACCTTTATGACCATCACACACACAGAACAGCACATATATGTGGGAATATATGCAATACGTACCAGAGAAGATCTCTGCAATCAACCTCCGCCTGACCGCTGTGCCCTCTTGTGTGTCACCACTGGCACGTACAGGGGGCATGGTGGATCATCATCCAGATCCTCATTAATCTCTGCAGGAATATTGTGCCTGAGAGCAATGTTGTGCAGGATGCAACAGGCAATGATAATCTCTGCCACAGTCATAGGTCTATATTGTAAGGCCCCGCCTGTCCTATCCAGACACCTGAAGCGACTTTTCAACACGCCA
The DNA here is from genome assembly GCA_033557465.1 of Ichthyophis bannanicus. Taxonomy (NCBI): domain Eukaryota; kingdom Metazoa; phylum Chordata; class Amphibia; order Gymnophiona; family Ichthyophiidae; genus Ichthyophis; species Ichthyophis bannanicus. The sequence continues at coordinate 8,434 of JAWIIG010000206.1, forward strand.
AAGGTGCGCTCTATGACAGAGCGGCTGGAGGCGTGGGCCTCATTGTACCTCCGCTCTGCATGTGTCCGTGGATGACGCACAGGGGTCAGCAGCCAGGGGCGACACCCATACCCTGCATCACCTGCAGAAAGAAATGTTGCATGTCAATGCATGAGTGCATGTTACCTCTCATGTACACAGGTATGGACGTGCGAAACAAATGCAGAACACATCCTGACAGACATATATGACACACCAACTATGCATTTGTGAAACATATACATATGTTGATATAAATGGTAAACATGGCCTATGGAGCCTGTACATACTGCCATAAAAAAACCAGTCCCAGTTGTACCTATAGAAATCCTCTATGTGTGGCACATGCGTATTGTACTGCAGTTCCTGTCCTCATCTAGACCACCTCCAACGTTAGACTATACCACCAATGCACATATCACCTGTTCAACGTATATGTCAGCAATGTACACAACCCAAAACTGTGATGTAATCCGATGGAGCCTCGCACCCAGACCATGTATGCCAGGGAGGTCTGACAGGGTCACAACCACATCACCGCTATACCCCCTGTCCTCCAAGGTCCACATCTCAAATATGAGCATATTGACTCCATATGCTGGTTCCTGCTAATCACCTATCCTTCCAGTAGCCACCCTCTGCACTGTCTCCATCATGTTCTGAGCCTTTTTAAACTGTGGCCCACAGAGGTGCACACCGTAGCCCACATGAGCTTGCACCAATCACATGGACAGAGGCAGAGCACCTACCTGGGTATGTGCGACCAATACCTCTCTGTAATCACCCATGTAGTCCCTTGCCCCTGCTGTCACCTGTCCACAATGCTCAACAACATTAGGATCAGCACATACAACGTCGCCTATGTCCCACACATCTGCAGTGGCCAAAGGTATCTCTCCTGCGGTGAAACAGGCCAAATGCATGACCATCCATATGCAAAACTGTACTCGCAGATGCAAAGGTCAGGGAAACCCATCATATGTAGTCCCCCCCCCCCCAGTATATACGCGACCCCCGGGGTGACAACCCAGTACTGAGTGAGTGTGTGGACCTCACACACACATGACAAGGGTTAGGTGTATGGATTGTCCAGAACATAAACGTTACATGAAATAACAAAAGGACCAGAAAATGAGCCGCCATCACAGGTGTGTGTGAAGGGCAGCAACCTTCCCCCCCCCCCACATGTGGGCAGATGTCACACACACACACTAGTACCAATCCACCAACAGGACACACATCTGCACCTGAGCTTAGTTCCCAGAACAACATGAGCAGGGTATGATCAAACCGTATCACAATCCTGATGTCTCAATGCAAATTAGGTCCCCTGTTAATCCACATATACACTCCTGTAACAATGTAAACACATAACAGTCATATGTCTTTTGAACGTGAGGTACGTTTTCAAATGCAAAGCTGGCAAACAGCGCCCTATATAACAGATGTTACATAAACCAATACATATATGCAGCACATAATAGGTTAGATGGAAATACTCACCCAGCAATATACAGTCCCCATATTGTCCCTCCTCAAAGTGCCTGAACAGTGCTGAGTGATGCAGGATATAGGAGTCATGGGTGGACCCTGCAAACCGCGGGACCACATTCAGAATATGCAGATTAGCATCACATACAACCTGAACATTCAGGGAATGGTAGTGTTTGCGGTTGCGGAACACCACCTCCCTGTCTCTAGGCGGGACCAGGGCAACATGTGTGCAATCAATAGCTCCCATCACGTGTGGTATCCCAGCTAACGCCTCAAAGGCCTGGTTCAGGGTCCCCCACTGTTGCCCAATGTGAGGAACGGCTATGTAATTCCCCACCCGGCTGACCATGGCACGCAGTACTTGGTGGAGACAGCGTGAGAAGGTGGGGCGGCTCATGCCACCCACTGCAGCCACAGATGACTGGAAACAGCCAGAGGCAAAGAAATGTAAGGCAGCAAGGAGCTTGACTAAACCTGGTATGGCATGTGACCGATCAGTCAGGGGCTCGAGGTCAGGTCGCAGATCCTCATAGAGCTCCCGAATAGCCCTTGTGCTCAGTCGGTACAGGGAGATGACCAGGTCCTCACGCATGCCCTGGAGCTGGGCTCTGGGCCTGTAGAGGCGAGGCTGCCGAGCCTGCACCTCAGCACGCCGTCTGCGTCGTCCACGCACCGCACCTGTGTGGACCACCCCCACAGCTGCAGGTCTGAGTTGCTGCGGGTCCACACCCATGCCCTGTGCCTCAGCCCCATGGGCACCATCTCCCCTGTCCTGCAACCGCAGCATCCACCCACGTCTCAGGGCACATGCAGCAACATAAACAGCCGCCATGAACTACAGACACACACAAACACACACACAAAAACACACCCACACCTGCCTAAACACTGGACACCTTACAACCCACACATGAAAGGAGACACACAAAACAGCACAATACAATGTAACGTACAGCACAACTACAGCAGACAACACACAAGACTAGATCCACACAATACAGCACAGTAAACGGAGAAATACAGAACAATACCATACAGACACACAGAATCCAATACACTACAGCTGCCTTTCTCTCCCTGTAACTCACAACCAACATACACCGCGCCTACGAAACAACCCTCAATGTGGACCTAATCTGCAGTCATATTTATCCAGGTTATGTTGTACGTACCTTGCGCATGCGCGGTTATGGCCGTGCGCGGCGCGCATGTGCAGCAATGCCCTAATTTGCGTCTGTGTGTGTGTTGCGCGCATGTGCAACCCCTTACGCATGGGCGTCTGTCTGTGGGCGGCGCGCATGTGCAACTCGTTACGCATGGGCGTATGCGTCGCCTGTGCGTATGCGTCACGTGCGTGACGTCACACGCACTCAAACGCACATGCGCTAACAGCTGCACATGCGTATCGCGCACACACACATCCACCAACGCACGCCCATGCGCAATGTCACATACGCGCCGCGCACAAGCAGCGCCGTGGCACAGTTGCACATGCGCAATGTAGGTAACCGTCTAAAACGTATAAATCACCCTGCGCGCCTGTTGCACGTTGAGGGATGAGTGAGGAGTGAGAGGTAGGATAGCGAAGTGTGAGAGCAGGAGGTATTGGAGCAGGTGTCAGTGTAGTGGAGTGTCGTCAATTGTCTCTGTATTGTGGTGTGTACTGTTCAGTTTATTGTGTTGTGTTTGTAGTATTGTGCTCACATCTGTTTTGTCTGTGACGTGTGTGGCGTAGGAGTGGGAGAAGGGGTGAGGTGAGGTGAGGTTGCGTGTGGCCAGGGAGTGGGGAGAGGAGGGCGATGGAGCGGCAGGGGGAGAGTGAGAGCCATAGGGAGAGTGGAAGTGGCACGGTGAGGGTGAGAGTGAGGGAGAGAGAGAGGGACATTGAGAGGGATAGAGGGAGGGTGGGAGAGAGAGAGGGAGAGGGAGAGGGATAGAGGGAGTGATAGAGAGAGTGACAGAGAAAGGATGAGGGAAAGGGAGGGTGAGGGAGTGCAGGAGGTGCGGCAACCAGTTGCGCAGGAGGCAGGGGCTATGGCGGCTGAGCCAGACGCAGGGCCATCAACACAGGGCCAGGCTGCACCCAGCCGCCACACTGGGAAGAGGAAAAGGGCCCCTGTACCTGAGACCCAGAGGAGGAGGGCCACACGGTTCTCAGATTCTGAGAACCACAACCTCCTCGCTACGGTCCTCGAGAACTATGATGCTCTGTTTGGGAGGCAGAGCAGCCGCACAAGTACAGCAGGCCGTAATGCGGTGTGGGAGGAGATACGCAGAGCAGTTGCCGAGGTAGGAGGCCCCCTGCGGGACATTGACTGTCTAAAGAAGAGGTATTCTGATATCAAAAGAGGGGTGCGCCAGCACCTGTGTGCAGAACGACAGCATGCCAGTGGCACAGGTGGAGGGGGCCCCCTACCATCCATGCTCACGCCCCTAGAGCAGCAGCTTGCAGACAGGCTTGGGCCGATATACACATATGGCCTTCCTGTGGCCCTGGATACAGCAGATCCGCATGCAGGTACGTATGCTACGCATATATTTCACCTCTCCATACCTTGGTGAAATAGCCATTGTGTAGATGGCAGACATTTGCACATGCACCCCCATAAATCTCTACCAAGCCCCATCATGTACCCATGCTGGTGTCAGGGGTCTGTGCTGTACCCCTGCACACTCCTGTCCAACACAAACACACACGCGCACCCCAAAGGTAACATCAAGCCAATACAAAGACTCTGGGAGACCTGTAGGACAAATACATAGTTGTGGCAAACACAAATGCCACGTACCCAACATATGCTTGGTTGTGCTGGCAGCCGCAGGGGCAGTACGTGTCCCTGACATGTGCTCCTCCACCTCATTCATACATGTACACCTACACCCTGGCCACAAACCTTTAACAGCGGTCGAACGGAACGGTTCACCTACATCATGGAGCAGTTGGTGACTGAAGATATGGCAGGCGTAGAGGCAATGCAGATCACATAATCCGTTAAATCTATAACTGTGCTAGCACCCTCCCTCACCGCACACGTACATCTGAGCAAGGTAGAAAAGATGTGGACATATGTGACGTTGTTGTAAAGGCTGTGGATAGCACAGTGAATGGCGGTAAAAGCGGTCTCCACAGCATTGTATGTACGCCTGGCATTACAGCAGTCCCCCAAGAACAGCATACTGTATGGGGACCTTCCCTGTCGCCGGCATATGACAATGCATTGGCAAGGTGTAGTAATACACGGTTGCGGATGCGATAACGGCAGATGTGTTGTCGACCCTCAGCCCCTGTGGACGTCACGGAAACATGGCCTGTGTTGGGACAATGACATATGTCTCTAAAGATAATATGTGTCTGTCCCTCAGAGCTCCACACGCCTTTGTATTGTCTGGCGTCACACTGTTTGCCTGCCATGCTGCAGGGACACAATCAACATGTGTCCCTCATCCCCTCAGGCCCCTGACCTGTCACAAACATCTCCACGTGTACCAGGCCCTTACCTACCCCCCCCCCCAACAGTGCTCCTCATCCCCTGTAATATAGCATTGGCCTGTGAGGGGTGCATGTTTATGTGACATACCATACGCACATTGATACATGTGCCTGTCAATGGGCACAAGATGCTTTACATTAGCTGCTCGATGCACAGTAGGTCACTGCCAGACACATGTAGCAGTATGCTCACAGTATGTCCCAGGGACATATGGCCTGCTCAATGGCATGCACAATCAAACACGGGGTAGAAAATACAGGTGGAAGTGTGAGAAAGGAGCAGCCGTGAGTGGACAGATGTTGGCCAGATGGGGTGACAGACGGCATGGGGGATCACTGCACAATTATAGCTGTAGCTGAGGCATGGGAAACAAACTAGGTGTGCGGACCTAAAACACACACCTGTTCCCCTGGGGCACGTACATGTTGGCTACAGACAGGTATGGGGGTGTGTAGGGGGCCCTGTATGCAGCACACATGCTGGGTCCCCACACCATCAGGTATGTGTTGTCTGCAGCACACACGTGTACATAGCTGTAGTGCGTAAACATATGTGTGCTATCTGTGTTTGCCCACAATACAGGTGACTACAGCACCATGCTGACACATGCGGAGGAGGGTGCGGTGGACGAGGAGGGTGCGGAGGAGGGGGATGATGTGGCCGTCCCTCACATCCTGGAGGGGGAGGAGGAGGAGGCGGAGCCTGTAATGTCGGTGGCACGCCCATGTTCCGGGGAGAGTCCCCTGCAGCCACAGATGAGCACCTACCCACCAATGGTGTCTAGTCGAACAGGTACCGGCCTACCACCACAGCAGGATGATGTGGTCGAGGATGACCTCATGGGGGAGCTCAGAGCCCATGCAACATCCTCACGGCAGGATGCAGAAGGTGGGTGAGAAGCAATGTCACCCCCAATGTTCTGTATGCAGTGTGCCCATTAGATATCAGCTGTGCATCCCATGGCATTAATGTTAATGTGTTACACACCACAGAGAGGCAATGGGGTGTACACAACCTACCTGTGGAGTACATGTCCGGATGCAGTATGTGCAGCACAATGCATGCAGTACAAACTATGGTATAACCTGTGCAAACCATACCTACACACACATCTAGACATCTGAGCACGTAGTTGTTGCTGTTGAGCTGACTCACATACCTTCTCTCCGTGGGCTATGTCATACAGTAGTGTGATTGCTCGGCAAGTCGTGTGCGCACACACATGTGCACAGCTGAGAGGGACCACTGGTAAAAACGGAACGTGACAGGCACAACGCACAACCCACTACTCTCTGTGTGGGGTGTGTCTGTGCTGGATGTGACAATATACCGTCCAAAGCTGTCACATGTGTGTCTCCAGTAGACGGGATACATTTGCCCAACAAGCAATGTTACGACGTATGTTAGCGGATGTTAATGTGACACACACCATAACAGCCTAGGCACTGTTCCCTCTAAGCTGTGCGCGTGTGCACGCGCACACACCTCGCCGAGTGAGCGCACATACTTTACAGCAGAGCGCACAAAACGTATGGTCCTGATTCTGATAGAAAACAACATAGTCGTCCTTAAAAGTTAAAAGTTGGGATTGTAATTACTAGACATATTCCGCTTCATTTAGTAATTGTCCATATTCATTTCATTTAATTAAAATCAATGTGGTGTACATACTGTATGCTGACGTGTAGTCAAATCTTAAAGTATATAACTCCGAGTGTCGTTATGTGGCGCACAACAATTGAACCTTGCTGCAAAAGCTGCACAGCTGATATGTTATGCGCACACAGCCTACAGACAATTAGAGGGAACATTGAGCCTAGGGTGAGTGTACACCTATGGATGCAGACCTACTAGGTATGCAGTTTCAGCTGCATCATGTTGTGTGACATTACCCCACGAATAGCATAGCACTTGCACAACTGAGCTTCAGCACTGTAGCCCAGCCGTGGCCCAGTAACTACTCATGTTAACTGTCACATGGGCCATGGGGAATCAGAGATGACATACCTAGACCCAAGAAACGGACATTCGCCTTCTATGCCCCAAAATGTTGGTACGAACTTCCACCTGAAAGTAGATCCATCAAAGGCCTTATGCAGTTCCGTAAGGCAATGAAACACCACATCTTCCTACTTCACTTTGCTCATGCATCCACCCCACCTCATCTCACCCACCTGCCAATGTCTACAAACCGCACCCTGTCACAAGTATCTTGAACCCGCCTTAGACCTCCTGTATATACAATCCAAATCTACTTATATTTTGTACATATGTTCATAGTTCCCCTGTTGCTCGAGGTTTATGCTCCTGTTACAATGTATGTTCCAAGTTTAAACTCCTGTTACAATGTAAGCACAGAACAGGCCTCTGACTGTGCACCCTTGTTGTATGTAAACCGCACTGCTAACAAATAGCGCGGTATATAAACGTTTTAAAGTACTTCAAAACAATAAGTAAATAAACATACATGTCTGTCATGCACCGTCACACAGACCCCATCCCCTACGGTCTGCATCACCAGGTGTAGACCACTCCTACCACATGACACTCTCAGTTGGAATGACATCAGACACACATATAGCACGATGTACAGACAGGACACGGTCTAAGATCCTGTACCCATGGTTTGGGAGGCTTACAGGTCCCTGGAGGCAGCATGTATGTCCACAATTACGTTAGGCTGGTGGACATACAGACAGGGCTCGCAACATGTCCCGTTCATGTATATGTGACACTGAGGTGCACAATGCATGGTTTGTGATGAACCCCCCGGATCACACAGGTTATCTGGTGCCCCATGCTGGGTCCTGATGGACTAGACAGCTCACAGGTGGCACCCCTGCTGCCAAACACATTAAGGGAGGGCCCCCCCCTATCTCTGTGACTCACTCCTCCCGAGGGCTCACCACATGCTGTTGCATGCTCAGCATGACCCTGTAGTCGCCATTTTGCGTTGTGTCACCCTGTGCTGCACCATCTGGTCCTCTCCATGCACGTTGTGCATCCTCCACATGTGTACCAAGGTGTACATGCACTGTTATCTGACCCCAGCTCCTTCACCACTGGGTGTATGTGGACCCCTCTGCCGTCAGACACATGTGGCATTGGTGGACCTGCCCATGTACGGGATGTGATCCTGCTGCACGAACCCCACCCCTCATAGTCAATGGCGCTACACCTGTACCCTGTCCATGCTGTGTGTATCCCCCCAAATGTGCTCCCACATGGGTTGGCTGTGCACATTCTATCTCTCTGCAGCACGACGTATCCACAGGTGTGTTTGCTGTCCATCGAACACGCTCCGCCACACTGCACACTGGACATGTGTGTGCTATGTGTCCACAGGCCTATTCCAATATCTGCAGCACGTGGGGGTGTGTGGGCAACCTGTGTATCCCTGTGTGTGCCACCCACATCACATAGATCAACCATGTGCTGTGTGTGGCATTGACATACACCTTTCTGACATTGCGTGTTCATAACCATATCCGCGTGCATACTATAGTTTGTACAGTCACAATGACAATCATGTGTTATATGAGTCATCTTGTTGTGTGTTTCTTGGGAGGTATATCACACACCACCCTTGCTTCCCCCCTACAGGCATCTGTCGTGAATTGGCAGCTGTGCGCCAGTCTATCGATGCCAACACGCTGGAGATTTGCCACTTGCGGCAGGATATCAGGGACATGCCACTTGAAAGAATGTGTGTGGCCCTGGAGGGGATACGTGCCATACTGCAGAGTTATGCACAACCACCGCCACCACCACCGCCACCACCTCCACAAGCACAAGATGAGGGGGAGGGTGCAGCACAAGGGGGTAGGGTTTTGCGACGTGCCAGAAAGGGCAGGCCACGCCGTGGTTCCTAGGTGTGTAAATAAATGTTTTGAACAACATACATGATACGTGTCATTGCAATTTGTGTCCCTTTGGTCCCCTATGTGGTGTCCACATGCATGTCGTGTCGCTGATCAGCAGACCCTTGCTGTCGCATTAGCTGCTCCACCAGGTGTTGCAGAACAGACGGCACGACATGCTATGTGTCACCTACACAGTCCATAGTCACAGCCCCTTGGCTGTAGGGGTTCTCCACACACACTGACCCATGTTGTCTGAGGTGTACTGTTCCCATACCTCATGGTCTGTCGTCAGCGGCATCACCCCCCTCCCCCCCTCTGCCAGCATACCTGGTTCCATATTTGTGGTCATAGCCTATATCAAAGACAACAGTGGGAACATGTCTGGCACCCCCCCAAGGCATGCATGTGGCACAGGCAGACATGCGTAGCATGCTTATGTTGGCTTCCTCCCTCCGCTGACACATTTGTTAGCAGTTCAATCCACCCAACAGCATGGCTGTTTCTGGGATCCCCCTCACACTTCAACATCCCATGCGGCTTCCCTGGCCCTTAGCCACTGCACACGTTTACGCCCCATGACGGCATGTGTAAGCAGTCCATGTCTGCCAGCCATGTCAGCCTCCACAGCCTGTCCAGATGCACAGACATATCCCAGGCATTCATCCATGGTGGGTGGTTGAGGGAGACACATGACCATGTTTCCACATAACAAAAACAAATGTTTATTATAGAACATTTAAACATTGGCAACATGCCACCACACAAACATCCCCATTTTGTGCGTGGAACACAGCACAGCACAGGGCACATGTGCACATCACAGGTGTTGTCAGAGGTGCCTGTGACGCCCTTCGGCAGATGCCCGCCGACATTGCAGCTGCGCAACATCGGCGGACACCTGCCGGACAGCCCCCGTCAGACACTGCAGTGCATGAAAGACTAGGCGTACGTCGCGCCGCACATCATCAATTGCCCCCAGCACATCATGCATGCACCTGCCAGCACATAGGCAAATGGTGCCCGTGGTCTGTGTGCTGGCATGTGCATGCAATATGCTGTGGGCCGTGGATGACATGTTTGTGCGACGACGCCTATCCCCAGCTTCCACCTGCAGTGTCTGACGGGGGCCCACGTAGCCCTGTGCTGTGCTGTATTCCCCCGCACCCCCCCCAACCCTGTCCTCCCCCCAAAACACTCTCAGCCACCCTCTCTGCCCAACCCAGCACCCCCCCACACACAGGTTGCACATTGCCCCCCTCACCCGCAGCCGCCCTCCTGCCAGCAGCATCACCCTCTGGGTGTGCCTGTGGGGGCCTCTCCTCCTCTCCCATCTCGTCACCCCCCACCACCGTCCATTGCTCCTCCTCCCTCTCCTCCTCCCCCCCCTCCCCCATCTGCTGCTCCTCCTCCGTCTCCTCCTCCGCCAGCTCGATCTGGGATCCCTCTTCCACCTCCGTCTCGCTTTCCACCACCACCACCTCCACCTCCCTTGCACGGTGGGTGGTGGGCCGCCGGAGTGAGTAGGCCGATGTGTGGCCCTCGCCGCTGCTTTCCTCTCCCCCTGTTAAAGTTAACAGACATATCAAAACGTACATGAGTGTTACGTTACACATCTACAGATGCATTAAACACACACGTTGGTGGGCCAATGTGACATCATAAACTGAGAGTCATGCCTGTCCAGTCTCACCATCATTGGGTGTCTGTGGCCCCCTGCTATAGCGCGCCAGGAAGTCTCCATGGAACTGCCGTAGTTCACGCACCTTCTTCCTCAGATCCTCCACCTGTTGATAAACAAACATTGTTTGGGGTCATTACCTACCCTTCTGCACAGGTGGATAGTTAACATACCCATATTCATGGTTGGCCACTGTCACCCTGCTCCGTGTGCCCTGCTGTGTGTTCTGTATTTCCTGCACAGTCACACACTTGTGACAGGTGATCCCTGGGAAATGTGTGCATAGGCCTGCCTATGAGTGTGAGGGCGGGACCCACGGCGCCTGTCGGGGGTCTGCTGGCATCATCATATGGGACACCAGCCAGCAGCATTGCCCAGCACCTACAGGCTTCCCCACCCCCCACCCCATATCATCACCCTAGGCACGTCATGTTTGCAATGGTGGGGGAGAGAGGGAGACAAAGGGGTGGGGTATAGGGGGTGGGAGAGTGTGAGAGGGACAGGGAGTGTGTGCGAGGGTGTCACATCCCCTGGGGGCAATGTTGTGTATGTGTTGACAGATCCCTTATTTTCAGGGTTATCAGCTGATACAGGTATGTAGGAATGTGTTGGACGTGGAGGTGTGGAACATGGTCCCCACTGGTGGGGGCACCCTAGTTGTGCGAGCATGGGAGAGGATCCCATTGTGTGTGGGCCCTGTGGAGGTGTTATTTGACCATCCATGGTTCCCTTGTCAACACAGTGCAGTGCGATTCAGAGTCCGGTATGGATGGGATACCTGTTGGACTGCGCCTGATCAAATATTGCACCCCTGTGTGTGTCTCCACATGAGTTGAAATGGCTGTGGGAGGTGTGAGATCATCACTATGTGAGTGCTCGTCAGCTGTCGTTCTCACAGGCCGACTGTCGTGCACCCCAAGGACTGTGTGAGATGTGCAACCTACCCACCATAGCCTAGAAACATATCCGACTGACATACCCTCCGTCACAGTCTGCTTTCCCACCCCCCTAGGTCTGGTGTGTCCTACAGCACCACATCAGCAAGATACAAACTGAGAACAGGGTGTTGCCCAGGAATAATTAGGCAGCTATCAGGTCCCCTGGTGATGGAGGGACAGGTTCCAACAGCATAGGCATACTGCACCATATCCCCATGGTGCTTGCTGGCCGACCCAGCTGGGCTCCGTGTACACCTGGTGATAGGGGGGATGGTTTAAACCACATTGGCAAACAGCCCCATATCCACAGGGTGATAGAGGGCCCACTTTGAAGGCCTCTCTGTACTCCTGGGGACAGGGATGATGGGTTAAACAACATTAGTACACATCCCCATAACTCCAGGATGACAGAGGGCCCACTTTGAAGGCTTCTCTGTACTCCTGGGGACAGGGATGATGGGTTAAACAACATTAGTAGACATCCCCATAACTCCAGGGTGGGTGGGAGTGTACTTTGATGGCTTCTCTGTACCCCTGGGGACAGGGATGATGGGTTAAACAACATTAGTAGACATCCCCATAACTCCAGGGTGGGTGGGAGTGTACTTTGAAGGGTTCTCTGTACCCCTGGGGATAGGGATGATGGGTTAAACAACATTAGTACACATCCCCATAACTCCAGGATGACAGAGGGCCCACTTTGAAGGCTTCTCTGTACTCCTGGGGACAGGGATGATGGGTTAAACAACATTAGTAGACATCCCCATAACTCCAGGATGACAGAGGGCCCACTTTGAAGGCTTCTCTGTACTCCTGGGGACAGGGATGATGGGTTAAACAACATTAGTAGACATCCCCATAACTCCAGGGTGGGTGGGAGTGTACTTTGAAGGCTTCTCTGTACACCTGGGGACAGGGATGATGGGTTAAACAACATTAGTAGACATCCCCATAACTCCAGGATGACAGAGGGCCCACTTTGAAGGCTTCTCTGTACTCCTGGGGATAGGGATGATGGGTTAAACAACATTAGTACACATCCCCATAACTCCAGGATGACAGAGGGCCCACTTTGAAGGCTTCTCTGTACCCCTGGGGACAGGGATGATGGGTTAAACAACATTAGTACACATCCCCATAACTCCAGGATGACAGAGGGCCCACTTTGAAGGCTTCTCTGTACTCCTGGGGACAGGGATGATGGGTTAACAAACATTAGTAGACATCCCCATAACTCCAGGATGACAGAGGGCCCACTTTGAAGGCTTCTCTGTACTCCTGGGGACAGGGATGATGGGTTAAACAACATTAGTACACATCCCCATAACTCCAGGATGACAGAGGGCCCACTTTGAAGGCTTCTCTGTACTCCTGGGGACAGGGATGATGGGTTAAACAACATTAGTGGACATCCCCATAACTCCAGGGTGGGTGGGAGTGTACTTTGAAGGCTTCTCTGTACCACTGGGGACAGGGATGATGGGTTAAACAACATTAGTAGACATCCCCATAACTCCAGGATGACAGAGGGCCCACTTTGAAGGCTTCTCTGTACTCCTGGTGACAGGGATGATGGGTTAAACAACATTAGTATACATCCCCATAACTCCAGGATGACAGAGGGCCCACTTTGAAGGCTTCTCTGTACTCCTGGGGACAGGGATGATGGGTTAAACAACATTAGTAGACATCCCCATAACTCCAGGGTGGGTGGGAGTGTACTTTGAAGGCTTCTCTGTACCCCTGGGGACAGGGATGATGGGTTAAACAACATTAGTAGACATCCCCATAACTCCAGGGTGGGTGGGAGGGGACTTTGAATGCTTCTCTGTACCCCTGGGGACAGGGATGATGGGTTAAACAACATTAGTAGACATCCCCATAACTCCAGGATGACAGAGGGCCCACTTTGAAGGCTTCTCTGTACTCCTGGGGACAGGGATGATGGGTTAAACAACATTAGTACACATCCCCATAACTCCAGGGTGGCTGGGAGAGGACTTTGAAGGCTTCTCTGTACACCTGGGGACAGGGATGATGGGTTAAACAACATTAGTACACATCCCCATAACTCCAGGGTGGGTGGGAGTGTACTTTGAAGGCTTCTCTGTACTCCTGGGGACAGGGATGATGGGTTACACAACATTAGTGGACATCCCCATAACTCCAGGGTGGGTGGGAGTGTACTTTGAAGGGTTCTCTGTACCCCTGGGGACAGGGATGATGGGTTAAACAACATTAGTAGACATCCCCATATCTCCAGGATGACAGAGGGCCCACTTTGAAGGCTTCTCTGTACTCCTGGGGATAGGGATGATGGGTTAAACAACATTAGTACACATCCCCATAACTCCAGGATGACAGAGGGCCCACTTTGAAGGCTTCTCTGTACTCCTGGGGACAGGGATGATGGGTTAAACAACATTAGTGGACATCCCCATAACTCCAGGGTGGGTGGGAGTGTACTTTGAAGGGTTCTCTGTACCCCTGGGGATAGGGATGCTGGAGGAAAGTTAAGTGGAAGACATCCCCATAACTCCAGGATGACAGAGGGCCCACTTTGAAGGCTTCTCTGTACTCCTGGGGACAGGGATGATGGGTTAAACAACATTAGTAGACATCCCCATAACTCCAGGATGACAGAGGGCCCACTTTGAAGGCTTCTCTGTACTCCTGGGGACAGGGATGATGGGTTAAACAACATTAGTAGACATCCCCATAACTCCAGGATGACAGAGGGCCCACTTTGAAGGCTTCTCTGTACTCCTGGGACAGGGATGATGGGTTAAACAACATTAGTACACATCCCCATAACTCCAGGGTGACAGAGGGAGTGTACTTTGAAGGCTTCTCTGTACTCCTGGGGACAGGGATGATGGGTTAAACAACATTAGTACACATCCCCATAACTCCAGGGTGGGTGGGAGTGTACTTTGAAGGGTTCTCTGTACCCCTGGGGACAGGGATGATGGGTTTCACCACATTAGTAGACATCCCAATAACTCCAGGATGACAGAGGGCCCAATTTGAAGGCTTCTCTGTACTCCTGGGGACAGGGATGATGGGTTAAACAACATTAGTGGACACATCCCATAACTCCAGGATGACAGAGGGCCCACTTTGAAGGCTTCTCTGTACTCCTGGGGACAGGGATGATGGGTTAAACAACATTAGTAACACATCCCCATAACTCCAGGATGACAGAGGGCCCACTTTGAAGGCTTCTCTGTACTCCTGGGGACGGGATGATGGGGTTAAACAACATTAGTGGACATCCCCATAACTCCAGGGTGTGGTGGGAGTGTACTTTGAAGGGTTCTCTGTACTCCTGGGGACAGGGATGATGGGTTAAACAACATTAGTAGACATTCGCCCATATCTCCAGGATGACAGAGGGCCCACTTTGAAGGCCTCTCTGTACTCCTGGGTACAGGGATGATGGGTTAAACAACATTAGTACACATCCCCATAACTCCAGGATGACAGAGGGCCCACTTTGAAGGCTTCTCTGTACTCCTGGGACAGGGATGATGGGTTAAACAACATTAGTGGACATCCCCATAACTCCAGGGTGGGTGGGAGTGTACTTTGAAGGGTTCTCTGTACCCCTGGGATAGGGATGATGGGTTAAACAACATTAGTAGACATCCCCATAACTCCCAGGATGACAGAGGGCCCACTTTGAAGGCTTCTCTGTACTCCTGGGGACAGGGATGATGGGTTAAACAACATTAGTGGACATCCCCATAACTCCAGGGTGGGTGGGAGTGTACTTTGATGGCTTCTCTGTACCCCTGGGGACAGGGATGATGGTTTAAACAACATTAGTAGACATCCCCATAACTCCAAGTGGGTGGGAGTGTACTTTGATGGCTTCTCTGTACCCCTGGGACAGGGATGATGGGTTAAACAACATTAGTAGACCTCCCCATAACTCCAGTGGGTGGGACTGTGAAGGGTTCTCTGTACCCCTGGGGACAGGGATGATGGGTTAAACAACATTAGTAGACATCCCCATAACTCCAGGATGACAGAGGGCCCACTTTGAAGGCTTCTCTGTACTCCTGGGGACAGGGATGATGGGTTAAACAACATTAGTACACATCCCCCTAACTCCAGGATGACAGAGGGCCCACTTTGAAGGCTTCTCTGTACTCCTGGGGACAGGGATGATGGGTTAAACACCATTAGTGGACATCCCCATAACTCCAGGTGTGGTGGGAGTGGCGTGACTTATGAAGGGTTCTCTGTACCCCCTGGGGACATGGATGATTGGGTTAAACACCAATTAAGTAGACATCCCCATATCTCCCATGATGACAGAGGGGCCCACTTTGAAGGCCTTCTCTGTACTCCTGGGGACAGGGATGATGGGTTAAACCAACATTAGTACACTCCCCATAACTCCAGGATTGACAGAGGGGTGCTGCCACTTTGAAGGCTTCTCTGTCCTCCTGGGTGACAGGGATGATTGGTTAAACAACATTAGTGGGACATCCCCATAACGTCCCAGGGTTGGGTGGGAGTGGTACTTTGAGGGTTTCTCTGTACCCCCTGGGGACGAGGGATTAATGGGTTAAAACAACATTAGTAGACATCCCCATATCTCCAGGATGACAGAGGGCCCACTTTTGAAGGCTTCTCTGTACTCCTGGGGACAGGGATGATGGGTTAAACAAACATTAGTACACATCCCCATAACTCCAGCGGATGAAAGAGAGGCCCACTTTGAAGGCTCTCTGTCACTCCTGGTGACAGGGATGATGGGTTAAACCACATTAGTGGACATAGCCCCATACATCCTCCAGGGATGGGTGGGAGTGTACGTTTGAAGGGTTCTCTGTACCCGTTTAATTCCCTGGGGATAGTTGGCTGATGGGTTAAACAACTTAGTAGACATCCCCATAGCTCCCAGGATGACAGAGGGCCCCACTTTGAAGGCTTCTCTGTACTCCTTGGGACAGGGATGATGTGTTAAACAACCTTAGTCACAACCCATCCCCATAAACTTCCAGATGACAGAGGGCCCCACTTTGAAGGCTTCTCTGTACTCCTGGGACAGGGATGATGGTTAAACAACATTCGTATACATCCCCATACACTCCAGATGATACAGAGGGCCCACTTTGAAGGCTTTCTCTCGGTACTCCCTGGGGACAGGGTATGATGGTTTAAACAACATTAGTAGACATCCCCCATAACTTTCATGGCTGACAGAGGACAAGATGGCCCACTTGAAGGCTTCTCTGTACTACCCTGGGGACAGGGATGATGGGTTAAACAACATTAAGTAGACCATCCCCATAACTCCAGGGTGGTGGGAGTGGTCTTTGATGGCTGTCCCCTGTACCCCTGGGTGACATGGGTGATGGGTATTGAAACAAACATTATTAGACCAGCCCCATAAACTCCATGTTGGTGGTGGAGTGTACTGTTGAATGGTTCTCTATTCTCTGTACCCCTGGGGGATAGGGATGATGGGTTAAACAACATTATTAGGACCATCCCCATAACTCCAGGATGACAGAGGGCCCGACTTTGAAGGCTTCTCTTGTACTCTGGGGACATTGATGATGATTTAAAAACATTAGTAGCATCCCCTACTCCGATGACAGAGGGCCCACTTTGAAGGCTTTCCGTCGGTACTCCTGGGGACAGGGATGATGATTTAAACAACATTAGTAGACATCCCCATAACTCGGATGACATGAGTGCGCCCCTTTGAAAGGCTTCGCTGTACTCCTGGGGACAGGGTGAGGTTAAACAACATTATGGTGGACATCCCCATAACTCCGGGTGGGTGGTGTGAGTGTTACTTTGATGGCTTCTTCTCTTTTGTACCCCGGGGACAGGGATGAATGGGGTTTAAACAACATATAAGTAGAACATCCCCCTATCTGCCATGGTTATTGGTGAGGTGGGCCCACTCTGCTGATGGGCTCTCAATGGTCCTGGTGATGGGGTTTTGCCCTGACGCAACATTGGCCCACACGCCCATAGCTCCAGGGTGGCTGCAGTACCATGTGAAATGCACGTTTCACACCCCCTGAGGGTGGCCATGTGGTGCAGCCTGAGGATGGCAGAACAACGCCAGTTGGCACATGATGTCTCTTGGACCCAGTCCCAGCAGCTCTAAAGGAATAAACTAGGTGTGTTACAGTGTTTTGTAGCACAGCACAGCAGCAGGACTCCATGGATTGGCATCATGCCCTTTGTGACTACTCCCAAAAAAAAAGAAAAAAATAAACACCTGGGTAGATGGCAAACCACTCATATTTGAAAGAAAATGCCCATATACATAAGACCTCTCTTTTTGAATGTTTTGGTGGTTTCACTATTTAGTATAAGCTCAATTTAGATGGTTTAGTTGTTTTCATTACATAGTAGACCTTGGCTGTGTGGTTCCCCCAGCTACACCTTTTCCTGATCTGAATACCTCAGACACAGCACCAATTGACAGATGCAAACAACCCTGGTCCTGTGTCTATGGTAATTATGACCTTGTGGCAAAGGCACTCACCTCCCTTTGGTTGTCTGCCACCGATTGAAACTGAACGCAACGATTGAACCTTTTTGATTCTCTCCCCCCATGCCCCTCTGGACTCTTTTCTTTTGTGTTTTTTTTCCCCTGGCGGCCCACTGGGAAAGCTTCTCTCCATCTTTGGCCCAACCAATGCGGCCAGGTTGGCAAAGTTCGGTGTGGCTGAATGCAGGTTTTTCGCATTCTGGCAGCCTTTTGTTTCTATTACCTCTGCCCTTCTGGAACGTACGACGACCTGCACGACGCAACCTCCGCATTTTGCGCATTGCGGCCTCCAAAGCACATGCACTCGTCCGCATGGCTGCGCTCCAAACATTTGTGTTGCTATTGCATTCCTCATGGCTGCGTGGATGTTATGGTTATACATGTGTACAATGCACCGCAACGTTGCCACAACCAAGGTTGAGGGTGTTGGAGATATGTATGTGCATTGATCTCAGCAGTCACCCATGGCACCAATGGAGTAGTTTGTTTTAGTGGCACTCCTGAGATGTGTGCGGGTGCCAGCCGTTGGTGTGCCTGTGCCATATACTGAGTGTGGGGTTCAGGCTGTGGAGATACAACATGGGGTCGAACGCGTCCTGGACTGGGTGCGTCCATGCCGCTAATGGCCCCCCCCCCGGGGTCCACATTTGCCTGCCCGGAAGGTCTCACGTGGCGCGCTGTTGGACATCACAGCGAAATGTGGTGAGGGGGGAGTGAGCAGCAGATAAGCATGCAATTAAAAATAAAACCAGGAGTCGTTTCAAGGATCAAAGGCCAGTTTTAATGTGTCACATGGCTCAAGCAATTAAGCAATTTCTAAATGCTGGCGCCATGGTTTCTAGCAACAAAACAACGTTTATAGCGTGCTTCTCCATTCTAGACATAGGCATATACCTTTCATTGGTCCAAAGTAACCCCTCTCACCACATCTATTGTTCCCGGTACTGTATCGGCACTCCAATCGGGACCCTGGTCTGGGCTCAGCACCTGGTTGCCCCCCCTTCTAGTCCCAATTATACAATGGTCATGTCTCTACACTTGTTTACATTCTTCTCCTCCAGGTCGCTTTAGCTTGTTAAAACATATGGGAAGCAGTGGCACTGTAACCTTGCGTTTTTGCAGAGTTAATTAATTCCATAGAAGCATAGCACACCTTATCAGTACCTAATTAAACTGTCTTGTATTTCTCTATATTTTCCTCAGTTTCGTTTCTGCTTAGCTTGTTCAGATTAAACTGAGTTAAGTTTCAATTCTATGGTGGTCATCATTCAGGGGATTGTTCCATTCCTCTGGGCCTTACTACAGGCCTCAGTTTCAGGTCCAAGCTGCTTAAGGCCTTTCTCTTAGTTGTCAATTAAGCAATGGATCATAGGCCGTCCGTCCCTACGCACAGATCAACAGAGCTGTGGTACAATGGTGGGGACACCGACCAATGGTTGCAGGGGCCATGTGTTTCAAACCCCCTTGGGGGGGGGGGGGTGCACCACATAAACCCTGACTGAGGCATCAAACCCCCCCTTTTTTTAATAGGTAAGAAGGTGTTTTAGTAGGGGTCATCTTACTTTTGTTTTTGGCACGGGCAATAAGGGCGGAGCAGTGTTTAATTTTGAGCAGCAGTCAGGCGGCGCACTATTCATTTCTTGGCGGCATGAAAGCGGCGCACTGTTTGTTTTTGGGGCGGCCAGTGTGCGGGACACTTCATTGTGGAGCAGCTTAGGCCGCGCGGCAGGGGATTGGCCATGAGGCTGCGTACTGAATGTGTCAGCACAGTAACAGGGACACAGCACAATGGTGGGTACACTCTGACCAATGGTGCAACGGAATCTAGTGGGTTTTTCGATCCCTCACAGTTCCTCAGGGTGCACAGGGTCTGGCTGAGGCAGTATGTTTTTGGTGAGTAGTGCTGTAGGGGTGGCTTTTTAGTTTTCCTTATTTAGCACTGAACGTACCAGCTACCAAACGCACGTCGGCACATCATGTTTGACATGAGGCAGCTCATGAGGCACATGTTTAGAGTGCACTGTCCGCCAAGGCAACCCGTTGCATGTCCCCTATAGGGCCCCATATATTTTTGTTTTGTGTCTCCGGAATGGAGACTAGTGCACCTCATATGGACCTAAACTAACAGATGGCCTATTGTGTGCCCTATCAACCACACTCAAGGGCACCATGTGGGTATAGTACGCTGTGGGTTGATTTTGCTGCCAGCACCATCTGCACATTAAATGTTACATACCTGTGGCAGCGCCCTACAAACTTACACACACCACTGTGGGTTTGAACCCATGACCTCATGACTTCACAGGCAATGAGGTCACCCATTGGCACCCCCTACAGTCTCATCGCTGCCAGCAAGCCCCTTGGCTGGCTGCAGAGAGCCTGCATGTCACCACACAGACAGTCTGTTGTGGTAGCCAGGAGGATAGGGTTTTCCACCCATACCACCCCTAACCCATGATGCACTGCACATTGGCAAATCAACTGTCCTCACAGATAGACACAGGATTCGGGAATGCACCCCGGCATCTCCACAGCTTGGTAGGTGGGAGTGTCCCTGTGCACCCACATCAATCACCTCCACATCACTCGGCCTGGTAGGGTGTACTGAGTAGGTGTGTACTGGCACAGAAGTAGCTACACCACCGTCCATTGTGGTCCGGGTACTGTGCTCACCCTGAGTGTGACGTGGGGGCACCCAGGACCATGTCCACCACAACCTCAATGGCAGAATGAGGCCATGCCAGAAGCTTTCACAGCACTATTAGCTCTGTTGAAGATAGGTTGTTTCTTCTCTGCAGACACACCTGGGATATCTCTGTCGGGCAGTAGTCAGAGGGGGCAGCCCCTTTGTGAGACCTAGGTGGGCTCTTTACCACCATTTCCCCCCCTCAGGTTTGGAATAGTCGGGGTCTCTTCTTATCATCATGCTCACCCCTCCCTGCAATGGTAGCAGTAGGTTTTTTTGGACCACAACCCCAGTCACCCCGTCTGCTGTGGGAGAGACATCCCCACAGCGCTGTCACAGCAACTCCATACCAAATCCATAACACAATATCTGACAGACATTATGACGTGATATGACTAAGTGTGCACCGTCCACCACTATCTGATCTCGTCGCCATACAGCAAGCCAATCCAGCCACTGCACGGCACTCGACCATCAGTAACACACCAGCTTGACATATGTCTGCTAGTTAGTCCTGTTGGAAATGCCATGCACCCAGAACTGGGAAAAATGTCAGTGCACACCATCCGTTAAGTCATTGACTGGGCCGCCCAACAAAAACAACACAAACCCATATATATCCACATGGTAGGACATACCTAATCGCCTTCACTATGGGGTGCCTAGCCATGTAGTTTAAAAAATCTTACACTGCACATCGGTCAGGGTGGATTGCAACCCAGCAGCACAATACAGAGGCCACCATGTCATAGTGTAGGTGGTGGGCAACCACTACAACACCCTACCTATCCCAGTCCGAGTGCCCTCTGCCCTGTGCAGATGCATCCTGGCCAACCCTGCCCTGTCAGAGCTATAACCCATGGTACCTTGCTGCTCATTATGCACATTGGTCAGGCCCCAATACTGCCAACAGTGGCTGGCTTGTGTGTGCTGTGGGAAGGTGTTTGCAGCCAACACACACTGTATAGGACAGACACACACTACCCACACTATGCCAGCATTGTGCTACTACGTAGAGGCGTTTTTGTTCAGCATTAGCCACCGAACACCCAGTCCTGGCACATTACGGTACATGGAGATATGGTATCAATACTGTTTTTGAGTGCACTCCCCAGGGTGGTAAGCGCTATCAGAGACTCAGACCCTGATGCAAACGCCACTGCAGTCAACAGACAGATTGTTCCATGATGGAGCCTCAAGAGCAGCAAATTGTGCGTTACGTAGGGATAATCATATCTGCCTCAATACTTCAGACAGCAAGTGTTCTACAGCTGTGTACCGTATACCCCAGTGGTTACAGTGACATTGTCTAAGGTAATTCCACACGCTAGTATTGTAGAGATTGGCACACAGGGCCCGATGTCCTGCCTCTCCGAGGGGGTCATTTGGCCATTGGGCCTGTGGGGCCTGTGGGTGTGGTGTGTTTTGGTGTGTCTGCCCTGTTTTGTGTGGTGTTGGTGTGGTGGTGTCTGCCCCCCTGTTTGCTGCTCGCTTTACGGCTGAGGTTCCCAAATCCAGCCCAGGGTTGCAATCACACTGTTTTCGCGTTTTCCTGCTGTCCCTCATGAAATATGCATTAGCTATATCTACATGCCATGGGGGTGGTGGCAGAGATATACAGCACTGGCATTTGTAGTGGCGGCAGCATTTGGAACCTGAATGGTGTGGTGGTCCTCTGGGACTGCTGTGTGAGACTCTTGCGCTCCTAGGTAATGCCCCTCATCATGGTGTCCCTGTGATCAGTGGGGTGTAAAAATTGGCGTATGGAGCAAATGCGTATGTCCCCAGACAATATGTTTTGTCCTTACTATCACGGATTACTTGTGGGTACAGATATGTGGAGAGGATTTGGCAGGGCTTTTGAACCTGTGACCTTCTGTTCTTGCCACCCTGTCTGTCTTTGTGCAGTGCCGCCACTGTGTTGGCCAAAGATGTGCTTGATTCCCTGGGCAGTCCATGGACTGTACATTAACTCCGACATATGGCCGTGTCTGTTTGCAGTGGACGGTGCCCTCAGCCTGCACATGGCCTAGGCCACTGTCTTCCTTTGTGGCTAGCAGCCAACTGCCCCTCACACCACCTTTACTTCTCTCGTTACCGCCAACAATGAGGCATTCCTACTCTCAGGGAATGCATATGCCCTGATTGCTTGTGCAACTTACCAGGAACTGGATGTGGGGGGACTGGGCGTGTGTGGTAATTCCCATTGTTATGGGTGTGTGTGGGCGGGGTAGTGCAAAATATGGGTGTTTGCACCATGCTTATGTTTCCCTGCAATACAGGGGGTGTCCCTGTGCTAATCCTTTGTTTAGTGTGGGTACAACATAGGGACTGGGCTGGCACCTTGGCCCCAGCTTGGAATTTTGATCCTGTGCCTTATGGTCCATAGAGGTAGTGGGCGCTGTTCCGCTGCACCACAGTGTGTCCACAGAGACAGTGCAGGGTCCCTGTAGATAGTTTAACCTGGCAGGATGGAGTCGCAAACCCTGCTCTGCACTATTTTTAACTGTGGGCTCATTCACCCTGTCTGTGGACAAACGTGCAACTGAGCCCCGGAACTGCCTGAACCCACCGCGCAGACTGGGGGTTGATATATAAACAAACTGGGGGCAAAACCTTGCTAATTGATGGGCAACCATAAACACCACTCCAACACGTGAACGTACGTAACAAGGACATGTGGGTTGGGAAAGGTCTCCGCTCCGTAGACCGTTCCATTAATTCCATTTCTACTTTTTGGTTGCTTATCCTGGGTGTGTTCTACTTTTGGTTTTTGCCCTTTTAACTATCACTGGTTTCCCCAGCCTGACCTCCCCTCTCTTTGTACTAATTTCTGTGGTGGTCATTTGATATTGTAATTGCACTTTTGTGCTGTGTGCACATGTATCACACTGCTCAACGGGTTTTTGACGGTTTCCCCGGTTTAGGTGTACATTGCTGACGAAAATTGTTTCCCTTCCCTTTACATGGTCCTGTACCCGCGAGTGTTTCACTCGCGCTATTTTTTTACTTGCGATTTCGAGCCCCGATAATGTGCTCGGGGCGCCCCCTCCCCCTCCCCTTCCCTGCCCCATAAGCCCCGTCCTCTCCGCCCCTCCTGAGCCTTCCTCCCGCCCTCCGTTAGCCTTTCCAACGCCTCTATCGGACATTTGCGGGCCCGTACTTGTGCGGGGCGCGTTCGTGTGAATTGCGCAACTAGCTTGCCGGTGGTGACCCGCACTTTTTACGGGCCATTTAAGTGCTCTTAAGTAACCGTGTACCCCGCTTGTTAGTGCCAGCTACTAGTTTGCGGCGCGCAAATTAGCGGTTTTTAGTAAACATGCCCCTAAGTATTACTTCTGGGAATTTTTTTCTAATCTTGGGGGGAAAGGTAATTCCCTTTAGATTAACAGAGCTGATTAATCTGTGAACCCAATGTAATTTGTTGAGATTCCGGTCAGGGACCTAGTAAGCATCAAAGAGTTTTCCAGTTTACAATTTAAAACAGATGCGAAGCTTTCCTGGTTTAAATTTAGAACCCAAGAGTGGTCCCTCTATCCAATGCAAGGGCTGTGGGAACTCCCCCTGGAGATTCGTCACAGATTACCTTAGAAGCAAAGGACCAGGGTATTGTGTAGCAGCCAGCTTATTAATAAGTCCTTTTTCCCTCCCTTCCTCCTCCTCCAACAACACCCCCAGCAACCCCTGGGATAATCATAGCTTTATAGGTGCTTAAAAACCCTTCTTAAAAGAAAGGAGGTGCCATATTCCCCTCTCAGGTGCAAGTCAGTTTTATTCTCATCAGCATACATTAAGGACTCTGAAGATTTAATTAAAATTTCAGGTGAACAAACTACATTCAACATATTCGGTATAAATAAATTTTCCACAATTAGTATAAGCATGCTCCCCAGCAAGCCTGTAGTAAGTTAAGAAACTACAATATCTAAACCAACCTTAAAATGAAGATGCAGACTAGCGTCCCAGCAGTGAGATGGGGGCTTTTCCCAAGTCTTTTGCACTGATTTGTCCACGTGTATGATTTTCTCACCAGTTGTTGAGTGGTCTTGATCGTGTGCAGAGAGGTGGCAAGGAGCTCTTTTGCTCTCAGAGAACGAGTCCGAACTTCTGGTGAGTCAAGATGTAGGCAGACTTGGAAAGACAATAAATAGAAGACATAGAGGTAGATAGAGTCAGACCTACAGGGATATAGTCCTGACGTCCCACGCCCTCCAGTCTGGCAGAACCATCGCTTGTTGCCATGGAGGAGAGAGGGTCACATGAAAGGAAAGCATCACCTGGTGTGGTAAGCAGGAAGTGATCCTATAGCTAGTACACTGTCCTCGCAGGGTGATGTAAAACCATCTCACACAGAGGACATTTCTCCCAGGGCCATGTGCCCATGAGGGAAGGGTTAGGGACAGCCTTTATAGTTGGTGATTTTGATCATTAGGGATGTAGATAGCTTGGGTGGCTGGTGGATGTGAGGATCGCTTGGTAACATTGCCTGCCTGATGGGAAGGTAGCAGACACTCATGCACCACCTAGAAGCAAGGCCTTAGATCGTGCTGGGGAGGAGTCTGCTCTCTTGGTACATGTCAGGTACCAATGACATAGAAAAAGGTGGTAGGGAGGTTCTGGATGCTAAATTGTAGGCTTTTAGTAGGAAGTTGAAATCCAGAACTTCCAGGTAGCGGTTCTCCAAAATAACTTCCCGTTCCATGCGCCGGACCCAAAAGGCATGCAGAGCTCCCGGAGTCCCTCAATGCGTGGATGAGACTAATGGTGACAAAAGATTAGGGTTTTGGATTTGTTAGGAACATGGGGAAACATTCTGGGGAAAGGCGAGGCTCTTCCGAAGAGATGGGCTTCCACCTTAACCTGGAATTGGAACCAGCTGCTGCCTGGCATTAAACCTTTACAAAGGAGAATAGAGCATCTTTTTAAACTAGATAATAGGGGAA
Source organism: Ichthyophis bannanicus (assembly GCA_033557465.1). Lineage (NCBI taxonomy): Eukaryota > Metazoa > Chordata > Amphibia > Gymnophiona > Ichthyophiidae > Ichthyophis > Ichthyophis bannanicus. The sequence goes on from JAWIIG010000206.1 coordinate 34,071, forward strand.
AGCCAACAGTCGCCCAAGAGTGCAGGTTTCGGAACAATGTATCCTTGAAGGATCCTACCATAATAAAATGAAGTTATGGTATGCATCAGCAGAGAGGTTTTCAATAACGACAAAGGTAAGCCAACCAAATGCCCTTGAGTACAGCGCAGACAGAGCTTAAAGATTCACAAATTACTTCTGCCTACTAATAATCAGATTAATATGAATAAAATACAGTCTCTAAAATTCTTGTATGCAAATGCTAGAAGTCTAAAAATAAGATAGTATAGTTAGAACATATCGCACTAAATGAGAAGTTATCTATTCATTGGTATCTCAGAGGCACATGGTATAAGGAGGACAACCACTTGGATACTGTGATACCTGGGTACAAACTATATCGTAATGATAGAGCTGAATCAAATTGAGTGGAGGGGTTGCGCTCTATGTTAGAGAGGGCATTGAGTTACAAAGGATTAAAGTTCTATAGGAAACAAAATTCCCTGTAGAATCTCTATGGATTGAAATTTCCATGTAAAAAGGGGAAGGCAATGGCAGTTGGGTGTACTATCGACTGCCTGGAACCCAAACCAACCGTGGATTTTGTCGGCAGAACTTGTTTATTGGTAATTAACCAGCCAGGCCACGACACAGGCCGTGTGTTTGCAACACCTTCTTCATGGTCAACCTATATATCCTTAGGTGCATCTTAAACCTTAAAAATATATTAACATTTATAAAATATCTCATAAATATTGATAACATTATTTGAATTACATAAATAAATAAATAATGGATATCTCACTAAATAAAATATCGTGGAACCAATAAAATGAACTAAAAAACACAACCTCAATAGAAAATCCATAAAACACTCAAAATCGTACTGTCATAGTGTGACCCCGAACAAAAAGAACCCTTTTAACAACCCACAGGGTTAAAACCCACAAGGGGAAAGGGACAATGGAATAACTAATGGTGGGCAATCCATAAAACCACGGTATATTAAAAATAGCCATAACAATCACTAAGAATATATATTTAAAGTTAAGAATACCTCAACTGAAAAACATTCCATCATATTGGTGGGTTGTTGGCAAGTCCCTTCACTTTCTCCTTTAGTCACGTAAATGGTTTCTCCAGTCGGGTGTGATTGCTAATACAAACACTATACAAACATATGCATATGTGACGTATGGTTTGGTTTACATCAATTTTCTTTAAGATAGATTTTGCTATAAGAATTAAAGTGTCAATGACAGGTGCAGATTTGTGAGGTGGTTCTAGATAAACAAAATATAACTAAAAAGGTAAATATCTATACCACAATCTCTATATTGGAACAGAAAAAAGTTTTGGTGTATGTTCTTCAGTTTTTTTATTGATACAACATGGACATTTTAAAGATCGTTTCACTAACTTATATAGCCATTTTAGTCTATACCCACGTGAGTCTAGGTCAGGCATAGTCATTTTGCACACATTAAATACTCATCAATATACTATATATATCCCGTGAACAATTTTTATTTCAATCCCATTTACCAATAAATCTCTATTACATTGTTTTGTTTGTTGTACAGTCTGGTTCAGACTAATCTGAATATTCACTCAAGACCATACAAATATGTTCCTGGAACAAGGCATGTATTTTTTATACCCCCTATTTTTTTTTCCCCTTCTTTTTGTTGTCCTTTGCCAGTTTTATTCTTGTTTTTATTATTATTTATTAATTCTTATGGTGTTTTTAATTGAAATATTTTTTCTTAGTGATTTTTATGGATATTTTTTAATATACCGGTTTATGATTGCATCATTAATTCTTCCATTGTCCCCTTTGCCCCGTTTGGGTTTTAAATAGGTTCTTCTTTTTGTTCGGTGTCACACTCCCTGACAGTACAATTGTGAGGGTTTTTATGATATTTCTATTAGGTTTTGTTTTTGTTTTTAAGTTCATTTTATTGGTTCCAAGAGATTTATTAGTGAAGATGGTCATTATTTAATTTATTTATTTAATTCAATAATTTTATTCAATTATTTTAGATGATATTTTTTAAATAAATGTTTATCTCTAGATTTTTTATAGGTTTAAGATGCAACCTAAGGCTATATGGGGTCTGTTTACCTAAACGGCGCACTTGTACATGGGCGCACGATGAGCGCTCTAAAAGATGTATTTAATTGCTCTTAAGCGCCCCGTACGAGTGCGCTGCACATTAACGGGTCCCCCCGCAAGCGTGCGCCGACAACCGCGCACATTGGCTGGGCGGTAATGTGTCGAAAGAGGAGGCTTGCAAAGGCTACAAATGAGGGCGAGGAAGGCCCCCTAGGGCGGAGAGACGGGGTCAGTGGTCTGAAATGTGGGAGGGGAGAGACTCGCCGCACAGGAGCGTGCCCGAATCTGCAAAGAAATATACCGCCAGTGAAACACTCGCGTTAGATGTGCTGTGCAGGGAAAAGAAACCGTTTTCCGTCAGCAAATGTGCAGCACAATAGTGGGCCCAAAAAAAAACCGTTGCACGCACATGTGAACCATGTCCACACGATCAACCTCCCTTAATGTCACAGGGCACTAAACCACACGGGCGCCGCGCACCTTAGCGCATACTGTCAATTCACAGCTTCTGTTTTCCTTCACGACGGAAACTCCCACTCCCTTATACGCCCACCCGCTCGGTACCAGCGGACACGCACAACCACCGGCCTTGTAGTAAACCGACCCCTATATGTTTCCTATGCTCCACCCATAGTTTACCTACTAAAGTTTTTTTATGGATTGTTTTTATTATTTATAAGTAATTCATAAGATAGCTTTGTAAGTTTTCATTCATCACTGTTCATCCTGGTTTTCGACTTATCATTCTTAGCCCCTCGATTATAATACATTATTATTTTTTATATTATTTTTTTCATATCAATGTATACGTTCATATTTTATTTATTATTTTTTAATGTTTTTAATATTGTGAATGTTTTAAGCCAATGTGCCCCTGAAGAAGGTGTTTCGCGAAACACGGCCTGTGTCGGGCCGGGCTGGTTAATAATTACCAATAACCACGTTTCTTCCTACAACATCCACGGTTGTTTTGTTTCCCTGTACCTGGTACGTGGAACACTGCCTCCTTTGTTGGTAACTATCGACTGCCTGGCCAGAATGAACAAATGGATGATGAAATGGTCTACAGAAATCAGGGAAGCTACAACAAAAACATCCTTACAGAAACTGTAATAATACTGGGTGATTTCAATTATCCCGGTATTGACTGTGTCAGTGTCACGGCAGGACATGCTAGGCAGATAAATTTTCTAGATGAAATAAATGACTGCTTCTTGAAGAAGCTGGTTCATGAACTGATCAGAAGGGGAAACCAGATCTGGTGCAAGATTAAGGGAGTTTGGGCCACTTTGCAATAGTGATCATAGCATGATCACGTTTGAATTTAATTACTGGAGGAGGGATGGTCAGGAAATCCACAGTACTACCTTTTTAACTTTAGAAAGGGAGACTAGGATAAAAGATGAGAAAAATAGTTAAGAAAAAACTAACAAGGAAAAATTGCAAAAGTTTAAGACTTACATCCAAGCTTGGGTGTTGTTTAAAAATACTATCTTGGAAGCCCCGACCAGCAGTATTTCCACGCTTTAAGAAAAGTGTAAGGAAGTCCCAACTGCCAGCATGGTTTAAAGGTGAGGTCAGAGAGGCTGTTGTTGCCAAAAAAAGCATCTTTTCAGGAAATGGAAAAAAAGCCAAATTATGAAAACTGGAACAAGCACAAGCATTGGCAATTTAAATGGAAGGCCTTGATAAGGCGCAGGCAAAGAGAGAATTTGAGAATAAACTTTCATGTGGAAGCAAAAACATGTAATAAAGACTTTTTCAAGTACATTTGCAGCGAACAGCCTGTGATTAGTCAGTTTGGACCATTAGATGATACAGGGGGAAAAGGACAGTAAGAGGGGACAAGGCTATAGCGGAGAGACTGAATGAATTCTTTGCTTTGCCCTTTACGTTATGAAGATGTAGGGATGTTACTCATGACTGAAGTGGTATTTAAAGGTGATGCT